>CAKAEH010001481.1:0-215362 GCA_916381525.1 Cercopithifilaria johnstoni
ACTTTGAATTGCAAGTTTAATTCTCATTGAATTAAAAGTTCAACTTTAATGGATTCTCTATATTTAAGATCTAATCTGAAAGAAGTAATTAGTTGCACGGGATTTTACGCTTATTTTAATTAGTTGTAACGTAATTTTACGCTTATTTTCTTTTCGATCAATTTATATTTTATTAAATTAGTATATTGTAGATGAAAAGGAATGTAAAAAGTTGTGTGGAAGTGTCGTTGAAATTTTCAAAATTTAGGTCATGTGCAGAATGGGAGTAAAGGATAGAGAAGATCGACCCAATTTCTTCTCTCATTGCTTCATCTTTTTTGTTTTATGTTTTATTTGCTATGCGATTGATTAGTAACATTATCAAATTTCTGGTAATTCTGTCTATGAAAGTTGCATATTATGATGCCTGAATTTCAAATTTTTTAACATTACAAATATTGAAATGTCGAAGAGAGGAAATAAGAATGAAGCGTAGAATTGAGCAGGACGGTCATTAGATAGGATTAGGAAGGAGTGTATCATAAATAAGGAGAATACAATCATCACTTCATTGATAATATTGTGGAACCAACGGATGATCTCTTCAAGAGTGACTGATTGAATGATCAATTTTGGAAGTGATCAATATCTGATTGAGTGGTCAATCCTGGAAGAGTGGGATGAACAGATGAATGGATAATTACGGCATTTTCTGCTAACGAACATCTACAGCTGACTGCAACAATCTGCTTTATCCGTTGCAGATAGAGAAAAAAAGAAAAGAGATGAAGGGGTCTGACGAGTAGATTACCTTACCGCCTGTCCTATCTTTCAATATTCTCAGTTCCTATCCATCATTTCCTATCTTTCTCTCTCTCTCAATTTTTAACTGTATTCTTTACATTTGTTACCATTGCTTTCATTTAACTGTCTCTCCCTCTCTCTGTCTTTCTCTTTTTTTCCTCTCGTATTATTATCAAACTTCTCTTAACTGAACAATTTCATTCCCTACTATTATTTATAGTAACATATACTGCGTTGAAGTTTCATTTTATCATTTCTTTTTTCCTAAGGTTTAGAATTAAAATTATTTTGTGATTTTTAGGCTCTCAAATAGCGTTATTATACAATTTCGAATCATTTCTATTTCTTAATCATATAATGAATGATATAATAATAATATTATTATTATTATTTGACTTTGTTTATGTAAATTTTTGTAATTCTCTTTGGTTTCATTTAGTGGGTTGAGAAATTTGAATTTTAAAAAATTAAATTAAATGATAATGTTGTTGACGAATGTTGCATTAATTCTTTTATTACAACATATTCGTTGTGAAAGCATCAAGACATTATCATTATCTAATACTTTCTGTTTTCCGGAACCAATGATGATAGCTGCCATAGTATTGATCGTAGCGCTATGGAATGTTACTATACGAGCGGATTTATTTACATCGATTGCCGAAATGGAGCTACTTCTGGAAGCTGAAAAAGGGATTCCTGATTTGTTGGATTTGTACGTTGAAAGGTTTCAACAACGTTTGAATGAAATCAAACAGTTTGTTTTGTTCATTTATGTTCGAATGCTAAAATTTAAGATATTTTTAAAATACTGCACAAGCTGAATTATAGAAATTAAATGTTTTCCTAATATTGAAATTCTTGAGTTTCTCAAATCTTTTAAGTTTTATTTTTGCTTTTCAGGCTTTCTATTGGAAAAAAGCAGCAGAGCAATCGTAGTCTAGGAAATAATATACGACTGCTAGCCAATCCAGCCAGTGCTTATTTGCTTATCAAAAGATTGATTGATGAATGGAATAATATAAAACGGTTGGCAGGAAGCGATATTGGTGAAGAGTTGCTGAAAGAAATTTCAGAATTACGAGCAATGAATTATGTGAAAAATCCTACTACGGTTACTCTTTCTGCATAAATTAGGCCCTTAGCTTATCCCACTTCGTGATTATACGAAAACTTATAAGAAGAATTTTTATAGTTTTTTTAATGCAAATCTTGGACAAATAACCTCCTGATGCCAATGAAATATATTTTTGAGGAAGATTTAACTGGAGCTGCGATGGCCTTACTTCGATTGCAAGATACCTATCGATTGAATGTTAAAGAAATAGCTGATGGGAAAATTTTGAATTCTTCTGTCGTTCAACCATTTGCAGGTTTAAAAGCAATTAAATTATAAAATGAACACACTAATCCTTATATTTCGAGCAGTATTGATATCATCCCTAATATACATTTTGTAATATCAATAGATTTTTATTTGTCTACTAAAACTGGATTTAAAGAAAGGTTTGGTCAAATGTTCATATCCCACCTTTAAATTTTAAAGCAAAATAGGTCAATTGCTAGTTTTCAATTATTTAAAAATGTTTTTGTTGCTCTTTACTCTTCTGGTTATCGAAAAGATCCCAAATCCATAAAGATTATATATCAAGTATTATAAAGCACAAAATCGGAAAGATAATAAATTTCTGACTATTTTTTATGTTAATTAGCATTTTTCTTTATAATACAGAAAGATTATAATTTATATGAGAAAAGATTTAGTAAATTTCCAGCCAGGGATTGCTTTGATATTGGTCGAGCAGCATATAATATGAATGATTACTATCATACCCTAATGTGGATGGAGGAGGCGCAGGAACGGTTACGAAATGAAATGCCGCATGAAACTGTACAATTAAAGGAAATTTTGGAATATTTAGCTTTTGCACTATTTAAACAAGGTAATCTGAAGCGTGCCTTACTACTCACTGAACAGCTGCATAAAATTGGTAATTTTTTTTTTCGCTTTTTCTAATGTTAATTGTTTAAAAATTTAATTTTAAAATTTGACATTGGATTAATTTGCTTAAAGTACTAGTTTCTATTTAAAACTTTTATTGGGTTATCATTATTAAGGATTTATTAAGGTTGAATTCAAATTTAGGTGAGATCATTTTCCTTAATCGACGCTTCACGATTAAAAGAATATTTTTGTTCATTACAGATCCAGATCATCCACGGGCAAAAAACAACATCAAATGGTATGAGGATCTGTTGGCAGAGGAAGGTGTGAAACCGATTGATTATCGACGAAATATTCCACCGATAACTAATCCTCGCCCAATGAGTGGAGAGGAAAAGGAGCACGACATCTACGAAGCCTTATGTAGGAACGAAGTACCTGTGGTAGCGTTTTATATTTTGTTTACATTTAAACAAGTGTTTTGGTAAATATTTAACACAATATAAACTATATTGAAATTTGGAAATAGAAAGTATGTGCTATCAAATAGCCATTCATTTCCAACTAGCCTAATGAAGAGATGAATTCAAAGAGATAGTTAAGCTGATATAGTTTTATTCGGAAAATCGATGTTAATTGCTATATGCGATAAGAAAACAAAAAAATTGTCCAGAGGATAAAAATTTTTACAAAGAGTGAATGATTTTATCTTTTTGACACTTTCCTGTAGCATGAGTTTCGGCAAATATTTGTAAGCCTTTTATTCTTGCATTGATATTTTTAGGAAGAAAAAAGATGAATTCTTGTTGGATTTTGAAATTCTCCAATTTTTATTTGAGAAAATTTTCGAATCCATTTGCACTTCTTTGTTCACTCCTATTTTTCACTTTTATTTTTTTCAATTGGAGCATAAAAATTTTCAGAGCATTAAAGCAACGTCAAAATTATACTGTTATTACAAAATGGACCGTCCATTCTTGCGTTTAGCTCCTTTCAAAGTTGAAATTTTGAGATTCAATCCGCTTGTGGTTTTGTTTCGTGATGTTATGTCAGACGAAGAAGTAACAATGATTCAAATGTTGGCGACACCAAGGGTATCCGTTATTTTAATTTTTTCTTTCTATTCTTTATTGTTATTTAAAAAAAAAAAAAAAAAAAACCTCTTATTCCTTATAAATTAGTTTTGGGAATGTTAAGAATCAAAATTCATTACCGAGTTCATCTTCTCTAATTTTATACTATCTGCTTCCATATCTTTAATCATTTTTGTTATTTTTACAGTTGCGAAGAGCGACTGTGCAAAATTCGGTAACTGGTGAACTTGAAACAGCATCATACCGAACAAGTAAAAGGTTATTTGCAAACTCAATTATATTAATGATTTGTGAAAGCTTCAAGAAGATGTGGCAATCAGTTCAAACAAGTGGACACTTTTTAGTAACCATTTTTAGACGTTCAAAATTATGATATATCATATTTCAATGGTGTCGTTATGATGTAAATGTTAGAAGAACGCAAAATTTCATGAAATGATTTAGATTTTTTTCGCGTTATTTTCATTGCTTGGGAAATATGAGAAGCAAAGCGAATGATTTATTTGTTTATAGTGCATGGTTAAAAGATGAAGAGCACGAAATTGTTCATCGAATCAATAGACGAATTGATTTGATGACTAATTTGGAGCAAGAGACTGCGGAAGAACTACAAGTTTGTTACTTTGTTTAGAATGTAAACTTTGAAGTTAAATTATTAATATTTCATGTTTTTATTATACATACTTTTCTGCTAAGCTAATTTATGATTTAATTCATATTTTTATATATGAAGTTCGTTTTTTTTTATTGCTGCAAGATCAAACTTTGCAGTAATGTTTTAAGATTAATTAATTCTATGATTTCATAGTCACAGTGTCTTTTTTATACAGTTATTTCTACCGTTTCTTATTTTTCATAATGAAACAAATGTCAGGTTGGAAATTATGGTATTGGTGGTCATTACGATCCACATTTTGACTTTGCAAGGGTAAGTTTTGTGTTTTGATTAATTAAAAACTTATCTAAATTTTTTTAATACCAATTTATTATTTTTTTGATTATCGTGTTGAACATTTTTATTATGCTGAAATAATTGCCAAATTCATTCAGAGAGAGGAGGTGAACGCTTTTGAATCACTTAATACAGGAAATCGGTTGGCAACATTGTTATTTTATGTGAGTATTCAATTCATATTACGTAAAATAGGCCAAAAAAGGGAATGTATGCTCGCCAATTTCTGTGAAGCTTTTTCTACTTTCGAGAAATTCAAGTCTTTAAGTTTTTTTTTGTTTTAACTTTGACGATTAAAAATTTTTTCGAACTTTAAGTCTTTTGAACATCATTTTTCCTCCAAATTTTCAGTTTGCTTCTCGCTTAATTTTCTTGGGTCCTTGATTTTATTCAGCTTATAACCATTGCTGAAAAGCTTATTTCTTAAATGGAAGATTTTTAAAAGAGAAGAAAATCTACAGATGACGCAGCCTGAATCAGGAGGTGCCACCGTATTTACGGACGTCAAAACAACAGTTATGCCTTCCAAAGTCAGTTATCTATACGTGATTTGATCAATATTGCAATTTGAACTTCTGCTGTTTCGGTTGGGAATGATGATCAAATTGGAAAATCGAAGATTAATATTCGATTTGAACTTTTAATGAAAAGAATTTTTCAAGTGCCAACTGCTGAATTTAAAGTTTTCCCAATTTTTAGACTATTTAAATCAAATTTCAATATGAAATTTAGAAGTGAATTTTCGAATTAAAAAAATTTTTCTTTTTCTAGAACGATGCTCTATTTTGGTATAATTTATTGCGCAGTGGTGCGGGTGATTTGAGAACACGTCATGCTGCATGTCCAGTACTAATTGGTACTAAATGGGTGTCAAATAAATGGATACATGAACGTGGACAAGAATTTCGAAGACCTTGCGGCTTAGAACGATCAGTGGAAGAACAGTTTGTCGGTGATCTAGGTGCCTAAATAACACCACAAATTTTCTTTGCAGTGCATTGAAAAAGTCATCTAGGAATATTCCTATTCTACCAGTTTAATGAAAGGTCAAATTTTTGATGCATTATATTTTCAAAATCACAATATAATTGCTGTACGAGTTACATTGACTTCACATTACTCAAAAAATTGTATTTACTAATGAAATTGATTCATGTACATATAGCGCCTTAAAATGTAAATTATATGCTTTGAAGTCTTCCCATTCACTCGACATTATTTCGATGTAATTCACTGCCATAACTAAAAAAATAATTTAAATTATTTTGTTACTTGCATATTTTGCTCAAAAAAATGAAACATTTTCCTCGAATAAGGCAGTATAACCTGTTGTTCGTTCTTTCTCTCTTTTTCTTTCATTTGTGATCTTTCTATTGCGAGAATGATGATAGGTCAAATCTGTCTTCAATGAATTTTTAGAAAAAATGAAATAAATATAAGCATATTTTCTTAGTTCCTTACAGTTCACTCTTTTAATAGATTTCACAGAATTGTAAAGATTTCCTGCAGATTTGTTGTATGACTGTCTACTTTTTATCCATTCACATTTTTCATCCCGTGTTATGTGTGTCAAATAAATTCAACACATAAAAAGAAATTTGATTTATTTCTTTTCATACAAAAAGCCTATGCATTGTAGTGCAGAAAATGTAAACTTTTTTAATGTTGTATTTTTGTATGAGCCTTTATGTTATTGCCTTATTAATTTATCAAAATACCATTTCTTACATGATTTAAATCATTTCTGCATTTGCTTGATAAACCAGTTTTTCTTTTACAACCAATACTTTGATATATTTCCATGTTTTTTTCACTGAAAACTCACTTTAAAAAATTTTTCAAAAGACACTTCTAAAAATTGACGGAATTTAAGTATTAAATATCTTTAAAGAGATGAGAAAAGAATGTGTATCTTATGTTTACTTAATTTATATTGAATTCTTTGTCGAACAACGAACGAACTTTTCCAACTTCAATAGACTTCCCAGTTTCAGAAATATGCTTTAATAAGGAATTTAAAATATTTTTTTAAATGAACATTTGATTAGTTTACATTCTCATGCTTTATATCTCTTCTAATCTCTTTTTACTTTACATTATCAAATAATTTCAAGAGTTCAACAAACTTAGCCGGATCATCCGGAATGGCATCGAAACTTCCCGCATTAAGATAAAACTATTTATAAGAGTGAAAAGATACCATTTTTTTTTGAATGAATTCCTACAATACTGCATATAATAATTGCTCCTCTAATATTTTTACGTGTTTCTTATCCCGACTTTCTTGAAGCTACCCGAAAATATATGAAATTTAAGCATTTAATCTATGGCGGAATTACCGTATGTAACAGTTGAGGTAGGGAAATGTTCTAAAAGTAGTTATGATTTCCTATAAAGGATAAAACAACAAAAGTAAACCTTCCTCTCATTCAAACTTCTCATGTGAACTTTCTTCATTTTCAATAAATTCATCCAACAAACTTTACATGCAAATGTTCCAAGTGAAAAATCAATATTTTGGAGGTCGTTATTAAAGTTCACACTACTAAGTTATAACATCTATCAGTAGTGTACAGTCTTTTATTCTTATTATCTATTAGGCTAAATTTGCATAAAGTTAATACAGGTTATTCAAAATTCGCTTAATGTCAAATTGAATTTGCTCGTAAGAGAGAAAAGTAAGAGATAAGATTGAAAATGTCTATGAAAAGAAGGAATGATTTGAAAAATAGTTATATATTAAGAAGACTACGTTCATAACACCATACGTTTAGTAACTTTCATATAGCAATAAAAAACCATTGACCTGAACGAAATGCGAAAAGAATGTTTGTTGTTGACGTTTGAAAAATTAACTGGATGATATGTTGATTAAGTTGTTTCTAACTAAACCCTGCCACTAATTTGTAATTAGTACGTTCAAATAAAATCAAAGCTTATACTTGGTTTGTTGGCTGTTATGGCAAAGTATCCAGTTTATCAAAATCGAACACATAGTGACATATGAACATTCCATCTAAGCCTATAGTGTGATAAGTAACAGTGAAGTTATCCTGCATTGTCTTCCTGAGAATTATATCATAAACGTCATAAAAGCGCATTACTTGTTGAAAGACTACGATTACCACTCACGTCAACATAGAAAGATTTAACATCATACACATGCGAACTGCGTTAAATGATGATTCTGGCAACGTGTCATGGAATTGTTCATTTTGCTTCTGATAGGATAGGGCTGGGTGTTTCGTGGTGGGGTACGGGGTAGATTATTGAGGTATCGAGAGATGGGGGATGGGATGTCATGGATAGGGGATGTTGTGAGTATTATGAATAAATGTGTGGTAAATTAAGGGTGTTGTCATGTTGATCAGTTTGTTGTTGACTGTTTACTGTTTGGCGGAATCGGTTGCTTACTTCATACACATTGATGCAAACGAGGAGCAGTGCTTCTTCGATCGAGTAATAGCTGGCACCAAGATGGGTGTAATATTTGAAGTTGCTGAAGGTGGATTTCTGGACATCGACGTGAAGGTTCCTTTACAAATTTTCGGTTGCTTGCAGAATTCACTGAAGTAACTTATCAGTTGCCTTTTTTATTGAATAAATGGGGCTACAGAAATTCTCTCGGATCGGTAAATGATATAGGATTTCTAATTCTAAAGGCATTGCATCAAATCTTTTCATGGATGAAGATATTAAGGAATGGTTTTTTTAATGAATTTTAAGCATGGTTCAGCTTTTAGATTATTGGCCCCGACAATAAAGAAATCTACAGAGGAGAACGAGAAAGTTCGGGTAAGTACACTTTTGCTGCACATATGGATGGACCATATACATATTGTTTTGGAAATCAGATGTCAACAATGACTCCAAAAGTGGTCATGTTCTCAGTGGAAATTGCACAACTTGGACAACCGATACCATCTGAAGCAGGAAAAGGCAGCAGTAATGATTCCTCAGGTAGAATATTGTTTTCTCTTATTCTGATTTTATTTTCTTTCACGGTCGATGAGTGCATTTGGGTTTAGGTATTATCCGAAAAAGTAGACATTTGAACTTTGTCCTTTATCTCTTTATATATTACGCAGAGAATAGTTTTCAGCGGATAGTCTTAAATTAGAAGAAATGGTACGAGAACTATCTTCCGCATTGACATCTGTCAAGCATGAACAAGAATACATGGAGGTTCGAGAGCGTGTACATAGGTCAAGTAAGTCTTTTGAAAATTTCCATCATTCAGCCTATTCAGGTTTTCTATCATTATATTTTGTATCCTACTGTATAAGGAATGGGAACTCACTAGCATATGAAACTTCAATCGACTTTGGTACGAGATGTGGTGTTGAAAGAATGACTTTACTTTTTCTAGATTATATCCTTTCTTGCAGTAGATGAAGTGAGAGAAGCCAGATGTGAGAATAAGGTTTTATATGAGATGAGAATAATCATTCCTTGTAATTTAATCTAGGGAATTCTCCTCCAGAGCATTTTTTTATCCTTATTCTTCTGTGATTGCTAATGTTACCTTGGTGGTTATAGAACGTAGGCGAGATTTTATTTCTGCATCTTAAATTCAAGTTTTGAGATAATTTAAACAGTATTTCATCAGTTATCAGATGTGCTTAATTATCACTACTTTCCTATAGCTTGGAAGATGCTGGGTCTTTATGACTTGCTTGAACGAGATTTGTTTTACAGTAAATGAGAACACAAATTCAAGAGTGGTTTTGTGGGCCGTCTTCGAAGCTGTGGTACTTGCCTCAATGACCATTGGACAAATATTCTACCTAAAACGATTTTTCGAAGTTCGTCGAGTTGTATGAAATTGAACACTCTTCTACTAGCAAATTATCCATGAGTATTTTATTTCATTCTCGGACAATCCATATGAAGAGATGAGGTCATCCCGGACAATCCACATGAAAAGATGAGGTTATCCCCGGACAATCCATATGAAAAGATGAGGTTTTCTATCTACGCTTAATGATATTGCCATTACGATAAAAGCTCTAGGCATCACATGACATAGTGTAGATTTCTTTTTCCATCGTGAATTTGAAAGTTGTTCAAGGCAAAGAGTGAATTAAGCTGCTAATTACTGATAAGGAAGCTGTTTAAGGCTTTTTTCAGTACTTCCCTTTCTTTTTTTGCGCAGAAACTTTTCCTCAAAAACGACATGGAATCATTGAACAGGGAAGAGTAGATTGAGGACATTCATCTAAGTCATTGTTATACTGGTGTAATGGTTAGTATATAATTGTTAACATCGGTCATTCGATTTTTAAGATTTTCTTATCATTTTGTGGTATTATTGTAAATATTTATGTTAATGTGTTAGTTAGATTTTGCTAGGCCATTGTTTTGAATAACATTTGGGCAATAAGGGCAATTTATATTTCACCATTGTTTTTGTTGTACTTCTGATTTAGTAAATTGCTCTGTTGTAAATGATAATGAAATATGTGCAGAATAAGAGTTTTCGGTACAAAATTTCTTTTTTTTGTAAATAAAGGCCGGAAACATGAGATTGATTTGCTGATAAAGTTAGCAGTTATCGAATTTCGCTTTCAAACTCATATGGATTTTTGTCTTCGCAGGTCTTCGGTCTAGATGAAAGCATCGATTATTTATAATATGAATATATGAGAATAGGATTTTTCCTATTTTACTTTTTCTTCAACGCTTTCAATTTGTAGTGAATTTCAGTGAATGTTGGTCTTTCACTGGGTTCCATTTGCTAGCATTGATAAACAAGTTTTGATACAGCTGACGGAGCTGTCTAAAAGTACAAAATTAGCTTGGTCAATTGAATGATTCTATTTAATTCTTCATGAAGTCTACATAACTAAAACGGAGAAATTTTTAGAATTAATAAGTCGCAGTAGTTTTATTAGTTACGGGGAAAATAGTTCGGAAGCAGTTGAAAGTCTTTATACAAAATTGACTTTTAAACACGGTCTTATGCCGTGGAAGGAATGCATCTTTTTTCTCATTTTATAATCTTCAATCAAACTAACCTTTGACACTCCCATTCGGTAATTCTGAACAACAGTCTTGGCTCATGCTTCAATGTTTGACAAGTCTGAATATGGTTCCTTACCATCGGCATAAACTTCCTAGATCTCAGGATGTTCGATAGTTTTAACATGGAGATCGGTAAATTGATACAAATACTATGATAAAGTTTTGAATTCCGGTTTTCCTTGTACCGATGGTAAAAAGTAGCAAATTTAGAAATAGCTGACTAATATGCTGAAAGACCAAACATCAGTCTTGGGTGAAAATATATGTTGCTGCATAGCTTCCAGTGCAAGCCATTTTATTGGAACCTGACATTTGGTTAATATATATCTGATTATGCTTAGTTATATATATTTCATTTTAAACTGTATTATTAGATTAATTGTTGGGATACTTTTTTTAATTTCTCATCATAAATAATTCTTTGCTTATCGGACGTATCAAAATCACTTATTTCCATCCCCAGCTTCTCTAATAACAAACAATTCCGTGCTGCCATATCTCTAAAATTCGAATAGTATAAAATATTTACGGAAGCATCGTTTAAGGCTCGTTTGTTGCCAAATATATACAATGCTATGTGAAGTGTTCGCAGCGGTATACTTTTTGAGGAGAGGGAAGAATTGAGAATTACCTATTAAGGGTAATCGAGTTATTCTATTCTCATTGTAGAATGGGAAATGAAGTTGATCCAGAAACAAAGATCTTAGTGTAATGGTAAGGCGGAAATCAAAGGCAAACCTATGAATGCAATGTTTCTATTCCAAAGATGCAAGGCTAGCGCTAACTTCTGTAGCGAGACGTAATTTTAAATTTGAATTAACAGGGTACATTTTTTCGAAGATAATTGAGCATCGAACCTTCTAAAAATAAATATTTTGAACTGACGTTAGAAGATTTCTAATTTTTAATATTTATATTATCACATTAGAAAATAAATTAGTGCCATTTGGAAAGGATGGATAAATGAAACTTCAAAGTTTGTTTGGGCATAATTCCACGACAATCATCAATGGATTCTCATATAGCATAATACCCACGAATTTTTTTATATTGAGATGTCAGAATTTGTGCATTATTCGAGCTTCCTTTATGCATTTAAACTGTGCCTATCGTGATACCTCTTGTTTTTACCGCTACCTCAGTTACTTTGTTCAGTTACACATATTGCGTTGGATATACCTATAAATCTAGCATTAATTACATTTTGATGTTAAAATGTTGATAGGAAGGAAATTGAAATTATTGTGAAATTGAAAGGGAAAATTTCAGATACAATAGAATATTATTATAATTATAAATAATAAGAGTAATATTATTCGTTTTTCAAAGCATGTTAAATTAAAGGGTTTTTAAATTTCTAATGAAATAAATAACCTTGCCAAAAGCTCCTTTACCTAGCTTCCTTTGCAGTTGAATTTTGTTATGATCCAGAAGCTATGATTGTCGAGTGATACCATTGATAAGATTCGTCATGACCTCTTACTGATACAACATTTCCTGTTCTTTTGTGACAATTAATTAAATCATGCAATGTTTTCTCCTAAATTATTTGCTATTTATTTATATTCTAATGGTTCCTAAAACAATCTATCAAAAAATTAAACTTTCTTTTTCACTCAAATTATCAAATTAAAATTTGAAACTAAATTAAAATCTTTATTTACTCGACTTCAATATTTATATTTTCAAAAATTCATTTTCCAACAAATAATAATCGAAATTTCAAAAAAACAAAAATAAACTTTGTGAGTCCCGAAGTAATAATAATAGCTATTTTCATCTTGATTGATCACAAAATGCAATACCTGTTTATTCCATCTTAGTAATAAAGCTAAAATGATTCAGCCTAAAATTTTACAAATGCTTTGTGTTAATTTCATGAAAATTTGAACAATGCTACAATTTTTACTTCAATTTTTTTCTTAGTTCGCAGTCAATCATATAAATTCAACATAACAATGAAATGCTCAAATCACATACGATTTCACATACTTCCTTGAAGGCGGTAAAATCTGTAAGAAATGACAATTCTTTTAAACAATTAGACAATTTTTATTTAAATTATGTATTTGCAAAAGAAGTTATTATCATCTTTGCCCGTTTTACGAATGACAAAATTATCATTTTCTTTGAGTAACGGATCGATATCAGCATATGGTAGAAGTCTATGATACAAAATTTGTTGAAGTTCAATTATTCAACTTCTTTTCATCACTCACCTTCTCATACCACTCAGATAGAAGATGACAAGGAACAACCAATTTCTATTTCTAATTAATATATAATAAACTGTGAAATAATTTTACATATAAAATAGTAGTTAGGAGCAAAAAAACTGTCATTAACATTATGATTGATTGGAAGAAAAATGTAAAAATTGTAGACAGTAAATATTTCATGCAATATGCATTTACATTGATATTAGGTAAATTTCCACAGTTACATAAACTTTGCATATGCAATATGCACATATGCAATCATTACAAACTATTTATGATACATCTTCCAACTGCGCTTTTCATTTAGTCGTTTGCAAAGCACAGTCGTCATGACCGTCTGTTCAATCTGTTTAGAATGCAAACAAGCGGATGACATGCAAAAGCTGCCTTGTTCACATATGTTCTGCAAAGATTGTTTATCGAAATGTTCAGCGTCACAACTTTGTCCTGTTCCTTGCTGTACTCACGTACGTCATGTAAACGTTGTCATTGATGAAGCAGATCAGGTAAACTATTTAATGATTCAAATGTCAAATGTGACGGATAAGAAGTAGAAGACAGTTCAATATTTATGATAGAGAATATTAAAATTTAGAAGATTACAATCTTAAAAATGTAACATACGACTTGGACCCAAGCCTTAACTTATTGAGTACAATAGCCAATCTTCATATTTGTCTATGTTTCATCAACAAAATTATTATATTACCGTAGATTTTAATAAAAGAATATTTATGAATTAAAAATAACAGTTCATCTGAATAATACAAAGGTCAATAGAGTATAAGATATGAACATGTGGCATGTTTAGGATGATGAAGAGACACAGCAGATATCGTTTGGTCAAAAATTACCATCAATGCTACAACTCGAAGAACGACAACGATGTGATGGAAGGAAAGGTTCCATTTTCTAGAATTTTCTTTCTGACAAAATTTTGATGAAAATCACAAGAGTAAACTTCTTCCACATACTAGGTCGATCGACTAACTGATCGATCTATCATGCCATACTACATTAATTTCAAATTGTATATATTTGACTTCTAATTGAATGCTTTTTGCAGGTGCATTTGCATGCGTGAATTCGGCACGTATGACATTAATGGATTGTCGTCATCGTCTTTGCTTCGATTGTCTAACATCACGTATTAATGTTGCTGTTGCAGCTCGTAGATTTTATTTTATCTTTAATTCTAATCTATACCATATTGATTGATTAAAATTTGATGGTACTGTTACGATTACTTTGAAATAGAAATGAACAAAATAGCAAGGAAAACTATAATATTATGCGCATTTACAGAAGAACTACCATATTGTCCTATATTTCGATGTGCTAATCGATTGACTAAAAATGAAATTGCCAAAATATCTGAGCGTGCGCCACATATGCGTAAAATCTGCGCCAAATTAATTGAGGCAAGTCCAAATGATACACCCGAAGAACCACCGGTAAATTCCTTTTTTTTGCGCTTTGATATATTTAAAAAAACTTACTCATCCTTCATTATCCCTATTAAACAACGTAATTGAGTATTTTGAAGTTTAGCACTTAAATATTAATTCTATTTCAAATATTCATTTTGTCTGCAATTTCATAAAATAATTAAATAATCAATTGAAACGTCAAAATATTTTGATTTCACAGAAGTTATTTAAATCATTTAGGGTAAAGATGAATGTGTATTCTTCTGTTCCGTTTATCAATCGGAAAGTAGTAGGAAACCGATAATATTTCCATTAGCGTGTACAGTTTTTGATATGGTCAGTGCTATGATACAGGTTCAGCGATTAAGAAAAAATCGTACTGCAAATAATATCAGTGTTTATATACGGACAACAATTTCAGGTCTTATGCTTTCATTATAAACTTTATATTTGATTTTGAATTTTAATTTAAAGATCTGAATTCAAACTGACATGTGATATATAATTTAATGTACTGCACGATATACCATTAGTGATACATTTAACTATTATACGATCATATTTTACGATAATTTTAATATTTTTTATTTGCATCTCAGATGGCCTCTTTCAGGTAAGCCAAAATACGATCCGATAGATGTAAAAGCAATGACAAAGAAGAAAATTAGTGAAACGGATTTTCACGATCGTACCCATTTTGTGCTGGATGTTGACAATGAGCTTGAAGCAATGAATCTTGCAAGCAATAAACAAAAGTGAAAATTTACTTAAACTATGGGTTTCCATCAGTACCGGTCAATCATTTTATAATAATTTCGTTTTATCAATAATTTTATAGTAATTATTATCATTAATTATTACATAGCAGTAAGCAGAGGTATCGATGATCGGATTAAATATTTTCTTTGACTTAGAGACAGCATTAATTTTAAATGTCAAAATATATATGAAGCACTCTTCCTATTAAGAAACCAAATATTTGATTGCAATTATTTTGGCTGTCTTTTTGTTTGAATTATTTGATATTCAAATGTCTTTTTTTACTTAATACATAATTGAAATAATCGTATTGGCAAGAAGATTCCGATTCTTAGAAATTCTTTATAATTTGAAATTTCAAACACGATTTGATAAAAGCTTAGTCTGATAGTTTGAAGAAGATAATCAGGTTAAATTTAAATTTGAACTCAGATTAAGGTTCATTTTGCAAATGCAATTTTAACAATGAAAGTACATTTCACTTAATTAACATCTTCAGGATCCATAAGCCAAAATGAATTAGAGTTGCGCAATCGATAGATACAATTATAGCAATTATTAATGGACAAAATGACTATGAATGCGGTCCTATAATTATATAATCCGCGGTGAAACTCTCTTTACAAATTAAAATATTGGCCATAAAATAACGCCGAATTCAATTACAACTATTAAACATCAGTTAATTTAATTCACTTCATTTAAAAGGATAATTCACTTCACTTAATTCATTTCATTTTTTTTTTTAAAAAAATAATTGCGAATTTTTGAAATACGGTAATGCCTTCCGGAAAAAAGATTGTGCCAAAATTGAATATTAAATAATTCTGTTAATGATTTTTATTCACTTATTAGAAGCAAAAAAGTATTTTAATTTTAAACGGAAACTAAATGTAATACAACTGAAGTCAATAAGTCAATAAACTATTTGTGAGAGGAAAATGTCTTTTGACACATTTTAACCATCCAATAATACACTGACTGCAAGCCATTTTCAATGTACCATATAAGGTACCATTCAAAATTTTAATTCACTCTTGAAATCAATTCATTCTTCATGTAAAAAATTTGTTTCGATCTTTAAATTTTTTGATGTTTGATCGATGAATTTGTAAATGAAACGGCCCTCAATCAATATTTCTTTAATGAATTGAAAGCTTTTTAACTGATCAACGTAGAAAATGAAAAAACCTTAAAGGAATTGAAATGAAATTACCAAAATTAAGATTAATTAATCAATTTAAGAATAATTAATTAATGATATTACTATTACTACTTTGTTATTATGTTATTAACACTTTCCATACGAAATATATTTCTCCTACTTTCTAATGTGTATTCTTTACATTTTTTTTTAACGATAAACTAATTTATGAGTTAGAAAATTTTATTATAAGAAAAAATAATATAATTGTAATTTATATTTAATCAGTTGACCTTTAGCTTTTTGTTCTTTTAACTCTAAGATTTTGCACTCATCAAATTTACATAGCTTTTTTTTTTTTAATTTTAAAGATCAAAACCATAAAATAAGCTTTTGCTTAAACTAAGCATCATTTTCTACATCTATGTTTTGCTTTTATAGATTATCAGGAGCGATATATCACAATATGATATCCTGATAATAATATCCCGGTTATAGTTATTCTTTGAAATATCTACTTCAATTCCAATCTACTTCCTTGTCTACGTATCTTCTTCATCTCTTGGAAATTCTTGGGTAGCGTCGAATTACCCGAAGATAAATTATACGTGTTCACAAATTTTTTAATAAATAATAATCGAAAATGTGTTGCTATTTCTTTCACCGGAATGATTCTTATAAAAGAAAGCGATAAGCAATAAGTAATATATCAGCCATATACATTCTCTTAGTTTCGATGAATAAATAATTAATGTGCATGAAATTTAAACTTAGAATATAAAATTAAAAAAGCCATATAAGATAGTTATTATGAACAGTGACATTTGCATACCAAAAAATAATTGAAATTTTAAAGTTTGTTACTAAACTTGGATATGTTCAATAATAAATCATAACATTGAACTAATTAACATATTATTATTATTTTTTTGTTTTTGACGTTTCATTTAAAAAGAAAAAATACTTTTTCATAATATTATCTTATTTTGATAATTTCATTGTTTTATTAAATACATTTAAAAAAAAGATTCCATTTATGGTTGGAAGAAAATATGAGCTATTTTTAGGAATTAATAAAATAAGTTAATGTCTGTCAGAATTTAAGTTAATGTTCGCCAGAATTTTAAAATTCTATGGGCAATCAGTTTGATGTTTTGAATTTATTTCCTTTGTCTGATACAAAATTTTCAAACGACATGTTTTCTTCGGCTCTTTTCTCCCATGTCTGTTCATAGCTCATATGGTTGTCATTTATGGATGATAATTTGACCCTGACAAAATAACAATGACGACAGAAATTGTCGCCGTTTTAACCATCGTCCCATACTTCCATTCCCTCTTGTACTAATAATTGATTTTTTGAAATAGAGAGGGAATTGTAGGGTTTACAGTAATTGTGGAATTGGAGGAAGTTTAGAAGAGGATTGTGAAAAGATCAGTCAAGGTAAAAGGGTAATATTGCTCGCTTCGATTTCCGGTACGTTGCACTAGATGGATAGAAAGATATTGTTCCATCATTTTTTTTCCAACATTACTTCTAAGATTTTCATAAATTTCAAAATTTAAAAAATGTCTTTTTTCCACTCAATTAAATTTTTCAACATTTAAATCTTACTCGTTTTTTACTTTAAAAGTTCAAGAATGACCTTGAATTGTGTCCTGAACAGAAATATTTATATAGAAGAAATACAATAATTAATTAGTAAAATTAATTATTTAAAGAATGTTGTAAGTATAAATTATATACTTATAACATAATTATACTATATATTATAATTATAATGCTGTGGATACTTCTTACAATGCAAAACGACATTGCTATCACTGGCAACTTTTCCTCATGCAACTTTTTGACTTTCAATTTGAATTCAAAATATATAAGTAAATGATACATCAAGTAGAAACTTTCATGCCCTTTTGAAGATTATTCAAATATAACTGAATTATTTAACTGCAATAAAAAGCTCACTTCAAATAAAATCAGAAAATTATCACATAGAAAAGTTGAATAAATCAAAGAATGTATATAAGATACGATTCTGATAATTAATTCTTTTTCAAAGTGCGCCTACCCACCAATGCGACAAAAGATTTTTTATTTATTTGAAGGCTATATGTTCGTAATAAAATCACAAAATTGTCATACTGACAGTGGTAAATGGTGGAGTAATTACTTTTATTTCCTTAATTATCAACCAAGTTTTGCTTGCATTATCTCTATCAACAAAATTGTAGTTTGATGATAACATCAATGATAGCAATAATTAAAATCAAGATAGATAGCGCAAGATAATCCTAAAGTTCATAAGTCTTCTTTTCAAGTTGATAGAATAATAAAATGATGTTAATCAGTGTTCGCAATTTTTGTGCCATCTAAATGTCGGATAATAATTTTATAAATAATAAAAGAGCTTTTACTATCACTAATTGCAATTTGTGATTTCAAAAATGTTGGTACCATTTTTGTTTTTAAACTTTTTTGCTTCTTATTTATGAAAGTATTTAAAAAGATAAAGAATATTTAAGAAATAAAATTTTATGATAAAATTAGATTTAAGAAATAAAATTTTATGACTGAAACAACAGTTGAAATTTTATGACTGAAATAACAGTTCATACTTTTTATTGTTTTAAATCCTATTTAGAATTTAATTTAACATACAATTTCAATGTCTCTATATATAAAATTATTTAACGTAAAATAATTTTTAAATATTACTCTCGAGAATTCTGAATTCTGGCGACATCTTTTTGTCAGTTCGAAGAAATTTCAAGGTCATTAAGAAATTAAATGAGATAGCCTTTCAACCAAAACCTTACTTCCAATTTCTTTTTTGGCAAATAAACGAAGTATTATTTGTCCTCAACAAACAATTTATTTATTTTTTGATATGATTAAATATTAAAGTCTTTAATGAAATATTCAAAAAAAGAAATGGACAATTGCTTATATTATCCAATTTCAAACCTTAAAAGAGTTTGGGGACATTATTACTGGCCAAGTTATCAACACATTTACTATTGGCCAAATTATTTCAGTATAAAGACAATAGATTATATTCATTTTTGTTTTTCAATTTAGAAAATTTATTATCATTATTATTAAAATCATTATGCATTCGTATGTTTGTATTTCTTTAGCATTCTATCATCTCAATCTTTATCATTGATCAAAAAGACGCATGAAATAATGAAAGTATTTTAGAAGTTTGTTCCAATAAATCTTTTCAATATTTTTCTTATCTTATCACTATTTATCAATTTAAAGAATTATTTGTCCTTTTGAAAAATTTAACATACAGAAAAAAAGGGAAATGAAAAAGATCTTATCCACAAGGACTCATTCTCTTTTAGTCTTATCATTATCTTATCATAAAATTGGTTTAAAATTAACATTGCTCATTAATTACGTTTTGTGATTTTTATTTCAATTTATGTGTTAAAATTGAAAAAAAGAAAGGTGGAAGTGAATTAGGTGAAGGTGAACCATAATATTTTTTTTACTGAGAAACTGTCACCAACCTCGTTGTACATTTTATTCCTTCATCACCTTTTCCTGCCTTCCTTTTTTTTGAATTGTACCGAAATTCTTTTTCCTTTTTTCTTCAAGTTATTTCACTATTTTTCTTTTTCAAAATTTTTTCTTTGCACATCACCTTGAAAAGGTGGTAGCAATTATTGAAGCTACCAACATCAGTCTCACTACTTTTTTTTCATATCTAATTTAATTTATTTTATTTTTTTTAACCGGAAGCTTTGAGAATAGCAATTTTTGATTTTTGTAATGGTGATGACCCAGAAAGTTTAAGAAATGCATATGACAGATGACATCTATTCCAAAGAAATGCGGATATGATAACATGTTTCATACTTTTTAAATTCCATTCAATCGACCTTTATGGCAAAGTGTTCAATATTCAAAGTGTTCAATAGTTAATATGGCTATCTATTTTTGATTCATTTTATTTAAAAGTCATATCTGCTCTTATTTTTCGTCATTAATTTAAATTCAAAAACAATAGGAGATAGCTTACAGTTATTCAATGATATCAATGCCTATTACAATCATATTAAACTGCTTACTACAATTCATTGGAAATAGCTTGATATTATTTTTAAATCTTAAAGAATAGAACTTTAGCAAAAGATGCTTTTTCATTTATTTCATTATAATTTATCTTTGCATACTTCCAGCTTATTTTACATAAAAATTATTCTATTGATTTATTGCAAAAGATAAAATATTTAGTTAAATTAAAATTAAAAATTAATTTTCTAAATGAAATTAAATGATGCAATAGTAGCCGATAATGCTTACTGACCCCAATTTCACTTCGGCAAAATCGTTTTGTGCTATTTGTTGATCTCTTTGATTTATGATCCCATATTCATCTATTCTGCCTTTTCTATCGCATTTTATACATTATCATCTTATCATCGTTATCATTTTTAATAAGCCTAGTTGCGATTGGCATGGATTATTAGATCCTCTGCATCCATTTACTTTTAAAATCACTTAGAGTAAGCCAATTTCGGTTAGAACCGACCAATTTATCATTTTATAAAATTTCGTTGAAAATAATGTCATTTATAATTTTTTAATTAGTTTGTCAATTTTTTTTAGTAAGATATTATTCATCTATCTGTCAATTACTAAAATTGATAATTTTCGCATAATTTATCCAAATAATTTAAAGACAATTAATTTAGACGATTAATTATGGATGATAATTTCGAGACAGTGAATATTGAATTTAATGCAAATAAAATTATCTAATTATCTTCGCACTTAGCGTTAAACACATTTTGTAGAATTTCTTTTTCAATCAAATGTATTTTAA
Organism: Cercopithifilaria johnstoni; assembly: GCA_916381525.1. Taxonomy (NCBI): domain Eukaryota; kingdom Metazoa; phylum Nematoda; class Chromadorea; order Rhabditida; family Onchocercidae; genus Cercopithifilaria; species Cercopithifilaria johnstoni. The sequence goes on from CAKAEH010001481.1 coordinate 21,192, forward strand.
ATTAATTAGGAAAAAGTGTTTCAAATTATTATTATTTATGGAAAAAGTTTTAAATATAGATTGCTATGATAAGTTTTTCCTAAGTTCATCACATAAATAACTGCTGATAGAGATGTCAACATTTAAAGCTCAAATTCTTGTGATACTAATGAATACTGATTCCTTCCTCTTCCCTAATCTAAGATTCTTCAGCAGAAAGCAGAAGGCAGAAAGTAGAAGATAGAACAATCAAGAATTGCTAATTATCAATCACGCTTTTTTTACAAAGATGAAAATTTGATAAAATCTTTATACTTAATTCCAAATCAATTTATCTTCCTTCCCATTCAATAGAAATACAAATTGAGTGGAGTGTAAAATTTTATTGCGTCAAAAATGGCGGATAATAAAAGTGAGCATAGAACTACCTCTTCCATTCTTCAATTCATAATATTAACCCATTATAATTGAAGCAACAAAAAATATTTGAACTACATCTTCAACAATTATTCCTTACGCGAAATGTGCAATTGTATTTAAATAAACAAATGGAAGTGAAACATAATTAACTTAAATCGTATCGCTCATATAATTCAATGACTGTCACGAAGAAATAAATCTAATTTTTAAATAAATTCTTTTTCATACTAAAATTAAGGAAAAAGAATAATAATTTAGACAAGATATTATCATTGTAATAATGTTTGCAAGTTAGATCTATTTCTTCGTGACAAACTTTTTACTTTAATTCACCTGTAGAAATGTCAACTAATATATTAAAAAAGAAATACCTGAAACGGTAACTTTAATATTCATTAGGTAATAATAATGAAAGTAATGAAAGTTAGCTTTAAAAGTAAATCGTTGCAGATTAATGACAGCAATTATTACAATCAATTTGCTGATGTAAAAGTTTTCTAATAAAAATTCAAATTAAACATGAATATTTACCTGTACTTCTTTTTACATTTTTCCATTGACCTCAGTGAGTTGAAAAGTGAACCAAAACTGGACAATATAAAACTAACAAATTTTATTTCCAGCCTAAAAAAAAAGGAAAATTTTTGTTTGCATTAATTTCTTTTTTTGTTGTATATCATCGATATCATCAAAAGGAGTTGACATTGATCCTTTTTCATTTCATCAGCAACTTTTGTCACCAATACCAATTCTTCCATTCTTTCATTTTCGATCTCTATCGATGAAACCCCTCCTTCTTAGTACCACCTGGAACCAAACAAAACAGAAATGAAAGAATTGAAATTGAAATAATTTTACTTTTAGCTTTCTATCCTATGCATAATCGTTCTTTATTTTGAAGCTCTAAATAATACTTTACTATTGTTAATTGTTAAAATGTGTGCCGTTTTCTTTGATGGTCGATTTGTTTTTAAGAGATAAATTGCTCAAATTAAAGTTCAATGCCTTTTTTTTCCTGAATTTTCAACTGACCCCTGTTATCATTTTACTTTGAGGCCATTTCTACTTCAATTATTCGTTGTCTTTCACAACATACGATTAGATTCTATAATTAATTTAATAAATGTTCAATCTTTTGGTCAGTAACTCTCAATGTAATTTGTAAGAGTTAAGGTGAGATAAATAATATTTAACTTAATCATTTTATAAGTCAAACTTGAATAATAGGATAACAGTAATAGTTACTGTTGTCCTATCATGTTAAAGACTTTTATGATTACCATTTGACTATTTCAACTGGAAAGTAAGAAAATGAGATTGTATGAGTAGTTCGTTGTATGTATCAGTCTGTATGAATTTACGGTAGTACAAATGTTTATAACCTACCCACTTCAAATTTGGGTTATTTGAAAGACACCTCTATACATCTGTATCAAATTTCAAAATCATTGCTTCTAAAAATCTGTTTCCTTAATTTTACCTTTTACAAATCATTAAAGTTATTGAGAAATATGATCGGTTAGTTGAATGAATTCTCATAACCATCAGAGCTTGTATTTCTTTATTTTTGTACCAAACATACAAAACATTTAAGACTTCATTAAGCCTTCTGTGATTATGTATTATCTGTCACTAATTTAAAATTAATGCCAACTTTCAGAGATATCTGTTTATTGCCATCAGTACTTCTTAATATGCCTACTTGTGCTATTAATTTTGTATGAGTTGGATATAATGACAATCATGTAATGATTATGCTCCGCTTGTGTTACCTTTAACTTTATATTTTCTGATTTCTCCTCTAATTACAATCAATGGAAATATATACTTTAGATTTACAATTACAAGTGTATAAAGATGAAATGCTAACAAGTGATAGTTAAAGGCACACTTAATCAGGCTCCTTTCAATATAATTTATTGTATTTCTTTAGCTTCCAGTAGAATGTTTAACTTTATGGAAATTCGAATTCATTTTAAAATAGATCATTTAGAGTATTTTTAAATTTTAAAATATATCTTCAGGGATCAAGAGAAAGGAAAAGTTTCAAGAATTGATAGAAGGACAAACGATTTAATAGTGATAAAATGCACCGATTATTACTGTTATGGATGACATTTTATGGCATATTGTTGCATCCTAGCAATGCAATCACGAAAAGTTTTGTAAACTCATCGATGCCCGATATGCGGCCAACATTTGTTGTTAACTTTGATACCGGTATCGTCATTTGTCAACATTCATCTCATCCAGATGATTTACATTTGCATCAAATCTCGATTATATGTGATGGCAAGCCAGATTGTTACAGTAATCCAGCAATGCATGATGAAAGTTTTCCATATTGCGGTACTTTTTTATAATTTTATATAATAAAAGGAATGGGAAATTATGAAAGAATTAAATTTAAAACGGTTTATTTAATCAAAATATTTTTACTTAAAATTTTTCTAAATGATTGGAAATTGTTGAAGGGGTCATCAAAGAGGTCATCGTGTTCTTAAATTGGTTTTAAAAAACGAAGAAGAATATGTTGGTTAAGTTATCGTAACACTGTTAAAATCATTTTTCCCTCTTACACAACAAGAAATTATCGAATAAAAATTGAATTTGAAATAGTTCAAATAATATTTCAAATTTAAATATTGATTTTCAACTCAAAGAAAAACTTATGTTTAAAAAAAAATTAAGTTTTGCTAACTTAAAATATTTTCAATTTCCAATTTGAGTAATATTAAATTAACTTATATAAATTGCCATTTTTTTCAATAAATTTTTGAAATTTTCTACTAAGTTACAAATTTTTTTGTTTTTAAAATCAATCAATTAATTAATTAATTCATTTTTTATTTCTTTCCTTTTACCAAAGAATGTATTCATTCAAACAATTTAATTCGTTAATGCTATTTTCACGAAATCCTTTAGTGTTTTAACTGCACATAACAGTGTAGCATTTATATATTTGATGCCAATGAACTCCCATTTTGGCTTTTCTTCTTGGATGAAATGAGTTGGTAACAGTTACGATAAAATGCCGCCCCATCTCTTACCTTACCTTTTATGCGATAAATGCCATAAATGCGCTTTCTGAAGAGTCAGCGAATCGGAATTCTTTTGTTATAATTGTATTTCATCTTATCTGTAAACGATTGAGGTAATTTTCTTCATTGAAAAATGAAAAGGACGAAAAAACTCGACAATATCGTATATGGAAATTATTCCATTTAAAATGAATGGAAAACATTTTATGATATAATAGGATTGCGAAAATTGAAATAGCAAAATGATCGTCTCCTCTGACAATTAATCAATTAGTTCGTATTGTGCTTACATATGCAACTTTTGAATTGAAATTTGAAATCTTTCCTATTGATTCTGTTGTTCGATTAAATTAAACAATTTATTGATAGATTTAGAAGTTTTGAATTTATGCATTTAAGATAATCATTTATAGTAGGGAAAAACGTTTAGTCAAAACTTTTAATCATTCAATTTATCAATCATTAATTGTTAACAAATCAGAGAAATAATGAATTTATTCTTTGGCCTAATTAATTTATTCTTTTATTGTTTAACTTAATTAATTTATTCTTTAGCTTAATTCATTAGCTTAAGCTCAATTAATGACATAGTCAGCTCTTTGGAATTGCTTAAATTAACAATCAGCTAAATAAAATGCTTAATAATTCTTTTCAAATATCCAACTAATGTATAAATCTTTTTGGCAGTCATTTCTGTTTTCATTTAATATGATTGCTTTCAAGTACGACTAACTTTTCCTATTAATAAAATTGATAAGATAAGCGAATTTGAAAGTAATTGATAGGGATGATGCCTCCTTACTGATGCATAACAAAACAGCATTGTGTGTGAATATTTCATATTGCAACTTAAAAACAAAAACAATTAATGATATTAAGAATATTCCAATACGGTTGAATTGGCTATCTTTTATCAGATAGTTATATATAAATTCGTTGGAAGTAATTTTGAATATTAAATTTCAAAAATTTTTCATTTAATCAATTTATTCTTTTTTTTAAAGTTACGTTACGATTAAAATTGATCCATTGGAATTATATTTTAGATTCAAAAATATACAAACTAATCTTTTAAATTTGGCATTTAAAGAATTTAAAATTCATAAGAGAAGCATTATTTATTTATTATTATAAATTATTGTTTATTAGCTCATTTAACTACACCACTAAATATCGCATGGTAAATTTTTGAATTAAAAAAAATATTATGTTTTATGTTTCATTCAGGTAGCCGTTGTAACTCGACATGCAATCAGCGGGGTGCATGTCTATTCGATGGAACTCAGGGACAATGCTACTGTAATGCTGGTTATCATGGCCCACATTGTGAACTTAATGGTATAAGTTTTGCAAATCTTTTTAAAAATATGTAAAGAAATTTAATAATGAAATATTTCATTTAGAATAAAGCTTTAGTAAGAATTTCGAAATTTTTTTTCTCCTTTAATTTTAATTAAACTTTGTTATGCTTCTTTTTGTCTTCAGATAATAATGAATGTAAGGATAAGCCATGTCATTGGTTAGCGCATTGTCGTAACACTTATGGTTCATATTCTTGTACATGTTTCCCGGGATTTCAAGGGGATGGACACGAATGTTCCGGTAAAGACAAATTTTACAAATTCTGTTTTTAATTGTTATAAAAGTTTACTGATTACCTGCCGGCAAATGAAGTTAATATCAAAATAGATCATACCGATATGTTTTCTCGGAATTATTTTTATTTCTTAGCTTTAAATCATTGTTTTAATTGTAATTTTGTGATGAAAACTACTATAATAATATCCTTTATACTACTATATCCTCAATTCACAACTAAATTAAATGATCATAATAAAGAGATTAGAATATTAATTAATTCTATAAATTTCGGCAAATTTCATCATTTTAAATTCATCTGAAGTTTATTCTTTTGAGATTTTCTCTCTCTTCCTCTTCTCCGTCATTCAAATCATTTAATGAAAGCTTAGTTTGATCGATCAATTTTGTTTAATGCTTCATTAGATATATTACTTTTGTTTTTAAGAGTTCTAATTAAGATAACTTCATTGAATTCTATAACTTGTAATGAAAAGTTATTTTGTTCCAAAATAATTCAATTATCGTTTTTGATTTCAAATTATTAATCAATCGATTTTTCTGTTTATATTATTAAATTTTATTAGAATGATCAGATAAGTCATTAAGTATGTCTTGTCATCTTTCGAAATTAGCTTCATTCAATAAAATATTCAAGAAGTTATAGTATTTTAAACTATTTGGAAGAGGAGCATTCGATGATCGAATGGAGTAGAGAAGAATAATGAATGATTGATGTTACAGATAGGAGACATGCTTATATGTGTAAAATTCATAGGCGGTGGGTTCAAATTTAATAGGACAAGGTCATCAAAGGTTGTGATGTCCGATTGTAGTCACTGTTATATTCGTTTTCATCAAAAGAAAACAAATTTATTATCAACTTCTTAAATTTCTTGTTGATAGATTTTTGTTTAAAAATTTTGCACCAACCTGTTATTGACAATTTTGTAAATAGTGGGAACAGATTGGATTATATCAAATAATTTAGATTAAAGAACATATTTTTTGCAAATGAAGTTAGTGCCGTTATTTCAACAACAATAGTTTAAATGATTCCTTTGAAATAGCAAACAACCAGTAAGAGTAGAAAATCTCCGAAAATCAACCAAGAAAAAAACAATACCAATTTCAAACATACTTCATTTCATTGTAATGACTCATTCATTCAAAAATTTGTTGTCCCTTTCTGTAACCAAATGATGCAAAAGAATTCCTTAATTTGAAAAAGTCTGAATATGAATATTTTGCTAATGAATATCGGCTTCAAGGAATCTTTCAAAATTGACATTATTAAGAATAATTTGAAGACAGCCTATCGGAAGGAATCAAAAAAGTAGTAGAAAATCTCAGATTTCAGTGCGATGAAATATTAACAAATGAGAGGCATAATAAAAATGTGTCAAAATTTTAGACCAAACTTTATTAATATGTTGCATTATTTCTACATATCTTTAACTTATTAATTAGTAAAGAATGAAATCACTTTTACTTTCACATGAATGATGAGAAATCTCTCGACATAGGAGTAAAGCTGATATTTGCGCAACAAACTAAGAATAACGAGCTGCAAAATTTAAGAGTACTGTATCAGCGATTGATTGATTGTTATAAGTTAACAGTTGTCAAATTCAAGACACTATAGATATATTTTATATTTCAGATATTAATGAATGTGAAACAGGGATAGCAAAATGTCCAGAATATTCAACATGCGTTAATCTACCGGGAACATATTTTTGTAATTGTACGGAAGGATTTCAACCATTGGGCATACCACTTGAACGTTGCGCTGGTAGAATTGATTTGTTATTTGAAAAGACTTCTTTTAAAGGAATATAGAAAAGTTGCAAATATGTTTAAATAATAGAAATTCAAATTTAAATATCTTTTTCTTAGGCATATATACTGAATTTAGATTCTTTTTGTACCAGTTGAGAAATTAATTTCAGCAAGTTAAAAGTCAAGAAAGATGTTTATTCCTCTTTCTCTCTTTATCACATTTTGCTATCCTATATTTTCTTAACATATTCGCTGGCGACAATAACCTTACATCGTGGAGTCATCATGAGAAAAATTCAAGAGCTATCAAATTGTTTGCAATATGATTATCTATAATTCTTAAATGATAAAACGTCTTTACAGATATCGATGAATGCGCCCAAGAAATGCATAATTGTCCAGAGAATTTTAAATGTCAAAATGAGGTGAAATTTTTCATTATATGATTTTAAAATAATCGATATATGTTCTTCCATAAAACATTGGTTAACCTTCCGAAAGACTCACAGCATGTATCACTGAACAATTTGTATGGCTATGATAAATCACCTTAACAGCTAGGATGATTTTAGTTATCAATTGGAAAATCTTGAAAGTAGCAATTGATATAGTTTGGGCCATTTATGACTTCTGAGGAATTTTTTTGTTATATTTTGAAATACTTTATGCAATAGTGATTATTAATGATAGTATGATATTTTTGATACTTTTATTATTAGAAAAATTTTTTTTCATAGATTGGTAGATTTAAATGTGTGGAAAAATGTGACATTGGTTATCGCTTGGTGAATGAAACGTGCGTTGATATCGATGAGTGTGCGGAAAAGACTTCTGAATGCAACAAACGTGCTACTTGTATCAATACGGTCGGAAGTTATCAATGCATATGTGAAGACGGTTTTACCGGTGATGGTGTAAATTGTACACGTCAGTTTTTTAAATATGATTTTTAACAAAATTTAACATTTTTCTTTCTCTTTTTTCCGAATATGACACCATAATGATGAAAAAGAGTAATTGAAATATTATTTTAGCACTAAATGACTGTGATCAACAGGAAGGTATTTGTGATCGGCATGCTTTTTGCATTGGTAATCTGCGAATGTGTATGTGTCAATCAGGATATATTGGTGATGGCTTGAACTGTTACGGTTTGTATTTTTAAAAATATAAAGATTTTAGTTCGTTGTAAAAAAGTGCGAGTTATCAAGTTCCTGTACTTCTATATCTTTTATCAGATTATATTTGAATATTATCAGTTAATGCTAATCAAATATTCCAAATTATTGAAAGATGTTAGCGTTCTACCATATTTACAGACGTAAATGAATGCGCAGCGAAGCATAACCCTTGCGAAGGTCAAATCGGTGAATTGCGTTGTGTGAATGTCGATGGCGGCTATATATGTTGTGAAGAATATCTGGATGATAGGAGGTGTATACGAGGTATCTTTCTATTTAAAATTAATTTTATTTTAACCAAATAAGGCGAGATAGAAAGAAATTGAAGCATATGAGATTTTTTTTAATGAAATGATGAAAATAAGTGTTACGTTGATTTCTTGCTGCAAGGCTTATGAAAGTGAAATTATTCGTTAGGATAAGTTAGTAACCTTGCCTTAATGGTAAATTTATTATTTAGAAATGGTATTTTTCTTTTTACATTATTTCGTAATTTCAAGAAAAGGGTGCATTCTGTTCTGGTGGATGCGGACTGCATGCGGTATGCTATAATGAAACATGTCAATGCATGGAAGGATTTAGTGGTGATCCACGAATTAAGTGTTCTGGTAAGTGTTTGTGTGAGAGCTTTTAAATTAAAAAAATTCTTAAACAATTTTTGCTGAATAGAATTTTTTTTTGCGTTTTGTTAAAGCTTTAGTTTTACAAAGGTTCTTTTGAGGAATTTCGAAAATAGAGTTTTTGAAATATCAATTCATCTTAATCGATCACTTATTGTTATATATTATCTCCAATAAGGCACTCATTGTAATTGGTCTACCGTGAAGTTTTGTATTGCGCGCTTTTGCTAATCAAAGATTTTGCAATAATTTTGTTCGTTATAATTTTTGCAATTGATTTCATCCGAAAATGAAACTGTAGATGTAAATGAATGTGAGGATGATAAGCAATGTCCGGGTGCTGGCGAATGGTGTGTCAATTTACTTGGTGGATTCATTTGTTGTAGTGCCGATTCAAAGAATCCTGAATGCCTTGGTAGCAATTCTAAACTGGATGGTAATAAATTAAGTTTTTATCATGTTTATCGTAACTATTATATATTTACCATAGTTATTATATACTTAACTTACTATTATATATTTACCGCAATCATTTATATACCCGCTGTAATTATGAATTTACTGTAATTATTCACAGTTCTTTTAACCGTGTTTGCAAGACAATGATGCATATATACTTTACAAAAAAATATATTCATTTTCCACTTCACTTTCAAAACAGGCAACATCGAAATTAATGTAACTAACATTAATTAGCAATAATTTATTTCACTCACTAAATATTTACTTATCCCACTCACAAATCCACGCACACGCTTAATTAAAGGCATTCGGCGGATTTTTTCAACTGGCAGTATTCAACAAAAAGAAACAGGCGGTTTTGTGGTCATCGATAAGCAGGTGATATCAGTGGGACAATTCGGTCTTGCATGCTATTTTGGATGTCCCGCTGACTCGCATTGCGTTAATGATACCTGCCAGTGCAATGATGGTTTCATTGGAAATACCTTCGAAGGTTGTGCAGGTAAATTATTATTTTTCAACCGATACTTCCATTTATATCTCTATTGAAAAAAGTTGCAGAAAACGCTATTCAATAATTCATTTGGTTTTGTTTAAATTTGAAATAATTTAAGAAATCTGAAGAATTTTGTTACTTTAAAAGAGTAATGTCATTCTTTGTTGTAGATGTTAATGAATGCGAGCTTGGCCTATGTAATCAATCTGATTCATGGTGTATTAATTTGCGCGGCTCATTCGCATGTTGCACCACAAATTCGACTTTATCGCACTGCATGGATTTAGAAATTACTAATGGTCATGAAAATAGTCTTACTGCTGATAACACTAAAGGAGAGCATCTCTTGCCTTCTGCTATCAAAAAAATTACAGGCGGCATTGAAACTGTTACCTTCGGCTCTAGTGATATTACCAGTGCTGGCAATGCAGGCAATGCACATGACTCTTGGAATGTTAAGTCTAGTAAAACTGAATTTAGTGGTAGTGGACGAAGAAATAGTTGGGCTATTGAAACGGTTGGGGAATGGAAAAATTTCACAGGCCATGCGATAATTATTGGACGTGGACGAATTGAAAGTAAAAAATGGAATGTGACAAAGGACAAGAATGGGACATTGATTGGCATTGGTATGATTCATATTCGCGCGTAAAAAAGAAGATTGAATCAAATATTAATTCTTAATATTTATTATTCTTCTGAGGCATAGATTTGAGGACAAGAAACCGAATCGTCTTTTGCAGCATTTGCAACGTTTGAAGAAGTGCACTTCTTTTTATGTGTTCATTGCACTTTCTGTTTTGCATTTTTAACATCTTGCATAATTAATTGTCAAAATTTCCGAAATTACACAATTTTTCATTTCATTATCACGCATAAACCATGCTGTTTCAAAAAAAATGCAGTTGTTTAATAAGCAATGTCCGTAATTAGAGAGGGCGATTAGGCATTGTTCCATTTCTAAACACAATATACTTTTCTCAAAATGAATTTAGAATTGAATTCTAATTAGAATTTAATCTAACCAGTCAAGATCTAGTGAATAGCTTCCTTTTTAATCATCTTTTCGAGCTTTTCACGTGACTTTTTTGTGTTAATTTGCTATTAAATTTAGCATTTCAGAAGTGCATGAAAACGGGACAGAAATAGGAAAGTACTTTGAATCTTCAGTCAAAGAAGGAAGAGCAGATGGCGGTGAAAAGAGTGAAGAAACAGAAGGATCTGGCGAAAGTATGGAAACTAGTGACATTTATGGAGTAAAAGAAACAACTCCTAGTGGAATGCTGGAGGCTGTCACTTCGGTATCTTCAGAAGCTAATAGAAGTAGTAAAAAGGACTCTGATGGGATCTTGACAATCACTACATCTTCATCGCTGCCAACTGCTAGCAATTTCGGTGAAATACATAAAATTGGGGAAGAAGAAACCGAAAAAGCTGAAATCATTATTTTCCAGTCTTCCAAAGCATCAATAAGTCATACATCTACTGAATCAAGAATATCATTAGAACGAAGCTCAGAAAGTCCTGTTATTTTCACTCCAAAAACTTTAACGCCACAAATCCTTGAAATAGTTTCAAGTGAAATCAACACCAGTCAGGATAATTCTGGAAAATCAGCTTCTAAAACCCCTGAAACTTCTACCTACAGCATAGATACTAAATCGGTTTCTGAAGCAGGATCAATGAAAAGTGTAAAATTAGAAAGAACTATGATTCTGAAAGATGATAAGGCAAAAACAACAATTACAGTAACAGAAAATGATTTGACTAAACCAGACGAATCAATAGGTACAAAAACAAATATTGAAACAAAACAAACAGCAGGAGCCACCGGCAAAGAAATTGTCTTGACCACACCATCGATCGTGGAAGAGCAACTCAGAACCACAACATATATTATTAATGAAAATTCTGAAATGCAGATGCATTTGACTGATAAAGAAATCAATGATTCTCTAACGTCGCCGAACCAAACGGTAATTACTGAAGCGATAACCTCTCCTTCTATTCCAGAAAGTAAATCACACTGGAAAAAGGAAAAAGCACAGAAACCGCAGCTAGGGAACACCGTTTCTGAAGCTGAAGTAGCAATTAGTGTAAAAGAAGAAACTGTCATACCAGCGGTTGTGGAGATCACTCATAAAGGAACACCAATTGTTATTCCAAAATCTGATTTGCTAGGTTTAACTCCAGTTTCTGAAAGATCAGACAAATTGTATGATACCACTCAAAAATTTGGTGTTGAAATAGTTAAAGTTGCTTTAACGACCGAACCACAAGTAGGAATTGAAATAGTGAAAGTATCCAGTGAGCATGTTCTAGAAAATGGTGGAAGTGTTGATGTAGATACTACATTTTATCCATATACGAAAAGCATTGAATCAATTCAGTTTATAGAAAATACTACGAAATTCAAACCAGATTTAACAACAGCATCACAAAAAACTGAGACCACCAAGTCAGAATTCATCCAAACCTCAGTCCCAATTGAGGTAACACAGAGGAGAGCTGAAACAATTACTTTGGAAAAGTTTTCAGAAGAACCAACAAAGATTGTTAAAAGCTCTGCAGTACCTTCAACATTTGAGCAAACATCTGGAAATACTGAGGCCGACGATACGACATCGCGTGATACTGTAATTGCAACAACTCCAATAAGTAGTCTTTTGTCTTCCAATCAACAACTTTCAACGACAACACCTGTTGCAGTATTAATTTCATTCAGCAAACCAATAAGTCATGATGAGTCATCGAGAACAATAGCAACTCAGTACTCGATTACAACGACAAATGCAACACTAATTGAAAGCGCAACTGGAACTATCCCATTAAGCACGTCATCTGTTGCTAGTCAAGTAACAACTGCCAATTTATCGATGAAATTGATATCTGGAAATGCTACAGAAGAAGTAACAAAGACAGAATCTGTTGTAAATGACGGCAAAAGTACTACTATGGAAATAGAACATCGCAAGGCACCTCCAAAGAAAGATGTCGAAGTTGAGGGTTCAGGAGAGGAAATGACTAACTTTCAAACTGTCAGCAACACCAGAGGTCTTGTTTCAAGTACTATCATCGAAACAAGTGATCTTTTAAAAACAGTAGCTGCAAATGATAAGATTCACGACGTTGGATTGGAAATTGTACTCATGAAAGGATATCCTAAAAGAACCGAAATTGTAATTGCTGCGACGAGTGCACCAGTGCAGAAAAATTGGACTAATATAGTGGATATATCACCAGATGCTATTTTAAATACTTCGTTCTCCTTGCTATCCACAACGGAGTCAGACAGAGATGTGAAGTCTACTTCAGATTCTACAGGAGGAAATTTGACCACAAGAGAATTTTCAACATTTGATTCTCACTATATCAAAGAAACAACAGCTTTTGAAGCAATTACTTCGAAAGATTTTGAGCAGATTGATGGCATTATTAGCGGAAAAGAATTAGGTCCCACTGCAAATATTTTTAGACCTGAAATTGCTTCCACTTCTGCATCAGGTACAGCTGAAATTGCAGTGATTTCGAAACAATCATCATCTGAATCTATGGCACTCTTTCCTACGACTGGTAAGACTTTGCTACCAATTGATAAAAAAACTAAAAATACTTTGAAACCCACAGATAGCGATGAAACTACTATTTTTCAAATGGATAGTGAAAAATTAAGAATTGTTACTACACCGCAATCCATAGAATCGTCAAAAGGATTTTCAAGCTCTTTAAATAAAGAAATTCTTGCGAAACCATCCGAAACTAGTGAAGAACCTGCAAGTTCGACTGTTGAAAACATTGCAAAAGTTGTAACTATCACCGAAGAAGTGGGGAGAGGAGTTGTGGCGACAGATGAAAGCATTAAGTATTCCTCGTATTCAACTTCTGTGGACTTGAGTGCCACTTCAGAATCTGTGACTATGACAGAAGCTGCTACACAGAAACCTAGTACCTATAGTATAACAGAGAAAAATGTCTTTGAGAAAGAATTAGTAACTTCCAGCATTTCAAAAGATGCATCAGCGGGAACAAAACCTGACGTGATCATATCCGGAAGTCTACATGTCGGGACAGTTGAAGTACCGCGAGTAACAAACGTAACAGAAGCATTTAGTGAAACCAAAGAATGGACAGCTTCTGATGTTGCGACAGTTAGTGAAGCTGCGACTACGAATGCAATTGGATCGAATAGCTTGGCTTCATCTGTTACGACAATAGAAGAAACCGGATCCTCTGCAATTTCCGAAACAATTAAACTAGAAACTTCTCTTATTTCACAATCAGTTTCTACAAAAGAGATTGAGTACGGAATCAATACAACGACAGTTACTTCGGACGTTTTTTCGCAATCAAAGAATGCAGAGACATCAACGATTTCATTGTCAAGTTCTGATCTTGCGACGATTGTTGAGCAGAAAACTTCAGGACTCAAATTTGACGAAATAAGTGCTTCGAAATTAGAGACAACAACCGTTTTTGGGAATGGCACGGGGACATTAGAGTCGGTAAAAGATGAAAGTTTTTCAAAATTTATGACTACGACAAGCAAAGCGAGTATGGGAACTGCGTCAATTGGTCCAGTGGAAAGCGAATCAGTATCATTTCGAGAAGAAACATCTTCAGTGTTTGAGACCGCGTCTTCTGGTTTTAGAACTTCGACCAGTCCTTCATTTCCTTCTATTGAAGTTGTTATGAAATATGAAAGCACTGTCAGTGTTACAAATCCAGAGACTTTTTCAAGTTTGTTACCTGTTTTTGAAACGAAAGAATCTGTTTCTCAAATCACACCTTCCACCACTCTTGCTCCTCAAATTTCTCAAATATCTTTCGAGAATTCTGTATCTCGAAAAACACCAGCAGAAAACAGCACCGTTCTTGAGCACTCCGAAAGTTCTAAAACCGATTTTTCATTAACACGAACACCATCTAAGGGTAATTTAGAAATTGTATCAACTGCTGATAGCACAGATTTATTAAAAACAGGTGCAAAAGCTGCCGGATGGACGTTGAAACCAGAGACAAAAAAAAGTGAGGTGCTAGAAGTGAAGACAGAAGTTCCTGGTCTCACTTCTGGAGTGGAAACATCCGAATCAACTATTAATCCAACAGCGATTTTCACAGAAGTTGATCAAACATTAAATAAAAGCTCAGTAAGCGATGAAAGCTTGTTAAAAATAGCACAACAAGTAAGATTTCGGCAGTTTTTTGATTGTGCCAATTCATTTATTTACTTATGTTTTCTCAGACCTGAATTTAGAACTTGGCGAAGGAATTGATCCTTTTTCCTTTTCTCAATTTTTTGGCTAAATTTTTGTAATGATGACTTTCCAATTTGATTAAATTTTTTAAATTAATATTATTATAACTCGAAAATTTTCAACTATTCATTTTAGGAAACTATAAGTTCTCTGTATGATAATATTTCGAAATTTGGACAATACGTGACAACTACGAAAGAGACATACAATCTAAAAGTAACTACAGAAACAGCAATCATTCAAAATTACACTAATATCGGTGTATCTTTGCATTGTCGAAGTAGCGATGAATGTGGAACTGATGCATACTGCGAACGACGATCTGGCGTTTGTCGTTGTTATCCGGGATTTGATGGACAACCACCAGTAACTTCATGTATCGGTGCTACCTTTTATCTTTACATTACAATATGGAAATAAAAAGCATGATTCCATAACCACACAATGCAAGATTCTGAATTAATCTCTTTAAGATATCAATGAATGTGAGCGGCATTTGGATGATTGTGATTCAACATCTCGATGTTCAAATAAAGTTGGTGGTTTCATGTGTTTTTGCGAAACTGGTTATCGGATGTCAAAAGAACATATTTGTATAGACATTGACGAATGCGAAGAGCGTGCTGGGCGGCCTTGTAGTCAATACGCTAATTGTACCAATATACCAGGATCTTATCAGTGTCAGTGTAATTTTGGCTATACAGGTATTTCTTAATTTCATATACCTATCTCTTCCATCTAATTGCTGTCATATAATTAGCGTTCAACCTTTTTCAATATTTCGTATTCATAAGTGCGATAAAATTTAGGTGATGGATACACATGCATTCCAATAGAGAAGAGACATTGTAAGGAAGAAGAATTAGCGAAGTCTAATTGTGGAAGTAATCATTTATGTTTGGTGGATGGCCAAGGTGAAATTGACTGTAACACTTGTAAAAAAGGTTTTATGAAGGATGGAACGAGCTGTATTGACATTAATGAATGCACTCAAAGTGATGTATGTCATAAGAATGCATCCTGCGAAAATATTATGGGCTCTTATTCATGTCACTGCCATCCTGGCTACAAAGGAGATGGCTCCAATTGTGACGGTAATTATTAATACTTCATAATTAAATTATTTTCTGAATTAAAATAATTAAATTCATCCACTGGATACTTCTTTATTAAGATGTGAATTATCTGTAAACCAAACTGACTATTGCAGCGATAATATATGCATTTACATTTTCACTTATATAATTCAATTAATTCGATCGCATTATGTTATTTTAAGTAATGTCTTACATAGTAATATTTCCTTAATTTTGACTGCATTACTTTTCCTAAGTTCGCAATATTCAGTTTCTTTTCTCAATAGTAATAGTTAACAATAGTAATAGCAAGAAAAGCGTTTTTTAAAAATGACTTTTCGAAGAGTATATGTTTTCCATATAATATATTCAGACATTGATGAATGCGAGAATAATCCATGTCATCCTCAAGCTATTTGTATCAATCATTCCGGTTCCTTCAGTTGTCAATGCCCTGATGAGTGGGTTGGCGATGGTAAAAACGAATGCATCAATCCATCTGATACCGCTTGTTTGGTATCGTAATTTCTCTTACTATTTTTTATTTAATTTGTATTTCGAAATTTCATCTATTCCATATGTAATCTCACATAGAGGGAAATTTTTAGGATAAATTATCGGTTTGCAAACATACCAATCATACAACATGTTTGTCAGTTAACCTCGGTTTTGCGACTACCTCGATATGTGAATGTTCCGCTAATTATCGGTATAATTCTATCAAACATAGCTGCGAAGGTATATTTTATTGCATATTCACGCATTTTCTTAAACAGTGGAGGCTTTCGCTGTGAAGTTTCCGCAATAGTGTGAAAATTTATTATTAGAAAAGTTATGCTAACTTTTGCAAAGACAGTGTCGATAATATTAAGAAGATTTTCGAAATAATGATTGAAAATGGCATTTCCTAAAACAATATAAAATCTGCTACACATATCGCATTATCTCTTTTTCGTACTTTAGTATTTTGCTTTAAATGCTTACGCTTAAAAATGGTTTGCTAATTGACATTATGATATTTGATTTCTGCGTAGTGGTGTCGTATCGCTGATGTCTATTTCAGCAGTTTAATTTATATTTTTCAACTAAACAGCTTCTATCGCGTATTACAAATTAAAAATATGATATTTAGATATTGATGAATGTGCAGAGAACCGTCACAACTGCGATCCCTCAAATTCAGTTTGTGTTAACACAGATGGTAGTTACATATGTGAATGTTCATCTGGTTATGAAGGTGCAGGAGGTGTATGCGTTGGTGAGTTCTTTGTTATAATATCAATGCAGTATCAGTAAATTTAACACTTTCCATTTTTATATTTCTTAGATGGCTTAATAAAATTTATTGAATTCTTGAAACTACTTAATATTCACTATATTCATGGAAGTGTTTCTGAGATATTTCTGAAATCCGCTATATAACAGATGTTAACGAATGTGAGCGCGGTATTGCTGGTTGCAATGTAGCTGCTCGATGCGAAAATTATTTGGGAAGTGTCGGATGTAAATGTCCGCAGGGATTTATTGGTAATGGCATACATTGCATTGGTATGTGCCATATTATTTTCAGTTTAATTATGAGCGAAATTGAAATTTTAAATATCGAGATTAAAAAGTCACATAGTTTGAAAGATCATTCCTTCTTCACATGATTCTGTTTGATTTTCTCTTGTGGTCAATTCAACATCTTTCTCTTCTCTTCTATCATATTTTCATATCAATAAATTTTTGCAATTTAAGCTACCAAATCGTTCATAAAAGCCGATTCCGGTTGTAACGATGAATGGAGAAAGAAATGCAATGATGTGAATAGAACATGTCATATCGATGATGAAGATGTACCACAGTGTGGATCGTGCATTATTGGTTATCAACCATTAAATGGAATATGTCTCCGTAAGTTATCGCTTTCTTACTGTGAACCTGTTATTGGAAAAAGACGATTAATTGAAAAGGAATTAAGGAATAATCATTTTAACTTTGCCCCTACGTTTTCTACAAAAGT
Source organism: Cercopithifilaria johnstoni (assembly GCA_916381525.1). Taxonomy (NCBI): domain Eukaryota; kingdom Metazoa; phylum Nematoda; class Chromadorea; order Rhabditida; family Onchocercidae; genus Cercopithifilaria; species Cercopithifilaria johnstoni. The sequence continues at coordinate 39,087 of CAKAEH010001481.1, forward strand.
TGAGAGTATTTCAATTAGGATTATTTCATATTAGGCGCATTTCATGAACAATGATAAAAAAAGTAAAATTATGATAATTTTGGATCACGTAGATATTATTAAAATTATATATTGAAGTGAGATAAGAGAAAGCAGGTGTTGCTTACTTTCAGCAATACAAGAGGCAGGTAATTGCGCGAATCCAGAGAAGAACGATTGTGACGTGAATGCTGAATGTGTCGATGTAAATCCGGGGCGTCATTTTTGCATTTGCAAAATTGGATATATTGGTGATGGGCGACACTGTGATGGTAAGTTTCATAGAACAATATGTACTCGTATCTGTTAGCGAAACTTCTCACAATTATTACACTCTCATCGTTAGTTAGATCCTTGAAGTGATGTTATGATCATTATGTAAACCAAACTTGTGGCTGATATCATCACCATCTAGTCAAGTTTATACTCAAGGAATTCCCGATGGGAAGAATTAATCTTGAACATGAAATTAGTAAAAGAAAAAGTGGAGCTAATATAAATGATTCGATGGATATATCAATTATCTATATAACCTTTGAAGTCTCTTTTTCCTGGTGATAATCGATATCAGAAAATGGAAACGTGAAAAACTGCTTGTACCTACTAAATCACATTGTACTACTCTCAGATTTTATTGATGAGTGTATGCGATCTGGCAACTAATTGCCATAATATTTACGGTTCATTCACCTGTGAATGTCAGTTCGGCTACATTGATAACGGATTTAAATGTATGCCAAAATTCAATAAATTTGGACGTTAGCTGCTATCGCATATTTGCTTCTATTCTGTGGGTTTTTCAAAATATAAAACGCATTTAAAAAATCAATAATTCACAAAATACTTCGGATGGATATGTATCGTAGAGCAATGGTTACGGATTTATTATTCTAAAAGAATTAATATATCGATGATTGCATTGTCATGAAATTAATTCGTTTGAATACTACTTTAAGTGAAGAATGTTATGTAGTACATTGTTCTTCTGCCCTGAATTTAAATGATCTTAGGTAATTTTAATTAGGAATAGATGGAATAATGACATTCATTCTTCACCAATTACGTGTTTTTTTAATCAAGTAACAAAGTACTTCACGTTCCATAATTTTTAATTTAGTAACTATTACTTCTTTTAATTCTGCTACGCAGGTAGAATAATCAAAAGGCAAATCATCGAAATGAATCAATCAGATTCTTTAATGCATTATGTTTTCATACTAATACTAAAGATATCATATTACTATTTTAGGGCCAACTTTAGTTTGAAGATTGAAATGAATTTTCAAATTAATCAAATCGCAGCGTCTTTTATTGTCAGATTGTTGAACTCTCTCCAAGGTTGATATCAGTGGCAGTCGTTCGAAATCAGGATAATATATAAATAATATATATAAATAATTTTGGATCATATGAGAATAGATCAATCAATGAAAGTGGGAAGAATTCAACAAATTTCGACATTGGCGGAAAATAGTAGCTTTAATTTGAGGACTGAAATGGATTTTCAATTGCCGATTTTACAGGTCCTAATTGTCATTTGAATGTATCAATGTGCCACAAAAATGCTCGATGTCAACTTAACGGAACCTGCAAGTGCAATGATGGATATCGGGGAGATGGAGTAAATTTATGCCAATGTAAGTTTTTTCTGCTTACTTATTTATCTATTTAAATAAATTTATTCTTCAACAGTCGACATGATTTAGGCAAGCAATTGTCAAGCAGTCTATTCATTATTTCAGATTCAGATTTAACTGCAATTAAAAACTTAATTCAAATTTCTATGCAAATTAAATTTTCCGCAAAATTTATATGTACAGCAGAAAGTGGAGAAAAACAGGATGAAAGGACAGACGTTTCAAAGATCACAAAAGGTGGTGTAGTTGTGAATCAGGAGACGGGAAGAGAAAGTACAATGTTGACCTATGATTCTGTTTTTGCTTCCGGATTTGCCGGTCCGTTCACAGTTGTGCCAGTTACGGTTTGTGTTTTTGTTCAATTCCCAAGGAAACATATGTAAATAGAATGCTTTATGACATTTCTGAGAGCCTTGCTGAGCACATTTAATTAGAATTAAAGGTAGTGCTGATAAGGAATGATATCTATTAAAGATAAAGTCTTAAATGTACAGAATTTTTCAATTGTTACATGAACCATGTTACAGGAAGTAACTGAAACAACAAACGATGTGACAACTCAGCAAAGCAGTACTGTAACAAGAAAAGGCATAAATGTAACTAAAGAAAGTTTTGAAAGCGAAAGTGTCACTACTTCCAGAACTTCACCAAGTTGGAAAAGTGAAATTATTCACGTAACAGTATCTGAGAGTTCTGGCAAAGATGACTTTATCAGCAAAGATTGGGAGCCTAGTACAAAACCTGATAATAAATTATTATCCACTCCTAGAGTACTATCTTCGGAAATAGTATCGATGCATGAGAGCGCAAAAGGAACTACGAGCATTCCTGGTTTTGATACCTCTGTTTATTCTGACTCTATTTCTTCATCTAGAATTCCGATCATTTCGGAAGAGGCGCAAAAAATAGGCGTTCAAAGATGCACTGCTGCCAATCAATCAGCATGTCATGAACTTGCAATTTGTGCAGAGGAAAGCGGAGAATGCGTTTGTAAATTAGGATATCGTGGTGATGGATACTCCATTTGCATGTTGGTTAACTTTTGATCATTTCCGTTTATATACTCTAATGTTTTATTTGTGGAGCTGATTGGAAGCTAAATTAAGACTATCTTGAATAATTAGGACAAGGTGAAGAAAATTTTGTGAGATAGGAGGAAAGATAATATGAGAGTTCGACATGAAGCCAAAGAATGCTTAGAATGAGAATGATAAGCAATTTTTCCTTTTAAAAAATAAGAATTTAAATTTTGAATAAATAATTAACTTTGATTTTCTCAGGAAAGATGCTGAAGATTGTACTTTCGATCCAACAGTTTGCGATTTACGTGCTGTGTGTGACGTATCGACGCATACATGTAAATGTATTCAAGGTTACATTGGTGATGGCATCATTTGCGCTCCAGATACTTTCGTACGTTTTCATGTATTAAAATAAGTAAAATGATTTAAAAAATATGAGGTGCAGTATATATTACCGTACATTTATTTTCGATAACTTGAAATAAATTTTTTTGAAACATTATTATTAATCATGATAAAAATGGAAATATTTTATCATTAGTGATATTTTATAGGATTGCTTGTTGAGGCCAAATTTATGCAGTAATTTTGCTGAATGTATTGGTAGAAGATGTACATGCAATGTTGGATACACTGGTAATGTATAATTTTCATATTGATATTTCTTTTTTTACTTGGCTTATTTGCAATCTATCATTCGAATTCAATAATTTGATGAATTCTCTTATCAGCTAATAGTTAATAACTTTCATTCATTTTTATAAAAATTTATGTTATGAATAGAACTAAAGAATACATATTAAAATAGGTGATGGTACTGAATGTGTTGCGGTTGAACCATTACATGATTGTACACGATGTGATATGAAAGCAAAATGCTATAATGAAACTTGTATTTGTGATAAGGTAACATTTTTCTCGTCGTTTTTAAATTCTTTGAAATTTCAATGATTACACTAAAGCCATTCAATTTTGTAATTCACTTCAATTCATTTCTGTTTTGTTTACATTTGCGATATTTCAAGGGCTATTTTGGTAATGGCGCAGTTTGCTTTGCTGATCCATCGGACTGCATTCATTATCCGGGGCTTTGCCATTCTAATGCTATTTGTGATGAAGATAAAAGGCGTTGTAAGTGCACGCGCGGTAGGTTATCCTTATCTTTTATTTATTTGAATTACAAAGTATAACAAATTCAAATTCTTATAAAAACATCAAGATGGAATAAACAAAAGGACTTGGATGAGATTAAACAGTTAAAATTTAAGACTAAAAATTTTTCTCAAAGGTTACATTGGAAATGGAATGGAATGTAACAGGAAAAAGAATTTGTTGTGTTCCAATGATACAAGCATTTGTGATCAGAATGCGGAATGCCTTTCAACTGGTATATGCCAGTGTAAACAGGGATTTGAAGGAGACGGATATTATTGCCGAGCAGGTTAATTTCTTGTTTTACTTTAATTCACTAAACTAATTAATGTTTTACTAATATTTGTTGCTATGAATAAAAAAAGTAAAATATCAAACAATAGTTTGAAGTTTCTGCAGTTATGAAAATGGTTATCTTTGAGTGGGACGTTCCTTTATGAATAAATTTGAAACTTCTGTAGTAGTAAAAGCCTCGAATGTCACTGTAACAGGAGCAATATTTCAGAATGTAAGCAGCAATGTGTTGCAAATGAGCAATGTTACCGCGGAGAGTGTCGATGCACGGAAGGATACAAACGGGGCGCAAATGACACTTGCATGGGTATGTTGTAGAAAAAGTAAACTGCCGAATATTTTGATCTTAACTTTATCTTTTAAAGGTTACTGAAAGTTTTTTTCATCTAAAATAAATTAACAAAAATCTTGGATGCTACTGCAAATTCAAACTTATATTTTAATCGACTCTTTGAAGGTAAGTCATCGGAGTAAAAAAATGCTAATATTGAAACAAATTACAGATATTGATGAATGTGCAATGGGTACGCACGATTGTCATTCAGTGGCGCTTTGTAATAATATGCCTGGTTCCTTCACATGTATTTGCCCGACAGGTTATCAGGGAAATGGACGCAAATGCTCTCAACATCATCCTCTTCACAATATGTCCGGTAAGTACCCATTCGTAGATGCAAAACCAAACTGTCCTATCATTACAAAAAATATTCTAATGGGCCCTGGAACCTTAACAATTAATAGACGTTCAAGAATCTGGGAATCAATCGATAATATATTCTTAAGCGCTGTTTGTCTTTCGTAGAGAAAACATTTGTGAGATAACAGTAAAACACAATAATAGAGTAAGGAAAACTATCAATTTATTACTGTATAACGAAAGCAACTTTTCCCAAACTTGAAATTTTTCTTTTTTAGTAGATTGTGAACTGGATGGGATGACCTTAATTTTGGTCAATGATCCTGACCTGTACGATGGTCGAATATTTGTTCGTGGTCAAACTGATAATCCATTTTGCTCTAAGAAGCTCAATGCTTTGCTTGCTAACGAAACCGAATATCGTCTTATAATTCAGTATGCCCACTGCAATGTTAGATTCGAAGAACCGGTTTGTTCTTAACATTTTTTTTTTCAATTTAGAAAGATTAAAACTAGCGGATGATAATAACGAATTGATTTGTTTTATAAGCTTTACAAAAAAAATTTTACAAAAGTTTTACAATTTACAAATTTGCAATTACAATCGTCTTACAATACAATTGGAAAATGTGCTATTGTGCCCCTATCTTAACGTTTGTTTAGAATACTATAGCTGTGACAGTAGTAATTCAGCGACATCCGATGTTTATCACTGAACGAGCGGATGCTTATGATATCAGATGTACATATCCTGTTGGCGTACGAAAGGTCATTTCTGAAATTATCTACTAAATTGAAGTTCAATTCACATATTCGTAAATTATAAAATTTATGCAGATTTTCGCATAAATGATAATGATAAGCTATAGTCCTAAAAATGCTAATGACAGTAAGAGTAGTTACGTTTGACAGTAATACTGTAATTCTCTGAAAATAAGACCAAATTTTATAGTATTTCTTGCCCTAAAAGGTATATTGGAATTTATTTTCAAGTGATATCCATTTTTTAAATTAGAACATTAATAATTGTTGAGATTAGTCACTTTTTACTTGTAAATCAGACTTCATAGAACTGTAATGTGGTGATTAATCATTGATTTTTTCAAAAATCGTGTATTTATTTATGTATATTAAATGAAGGCTTAAAGAAATACGACACCAGTAGCATCTACTTATATTTAATTTTATATCAATGTTATTATTTGATAATCCAGTATATCCATTGAATACTAAACGCTTCCATATTGCTAACAATATTAAATGAGGCTTATTTTTGAGATAGAATAAATTGAAAAATCATTCCAAAACTTTTCTTTCTTTTGCAAACATAATGACAAAACTAGAACAACAATAATTACTGAGATTTTACTTGTAGATCGGACTTCATAGAAATGTAATGCAGTGATTATTAATCATGGAGTCGAAGAAAAATGAATTTATAGGTAGCAAGTCATGTGGGCATTTCGGAGATAACAACCACAAAGACCATCATTGAGACTGGAACTGGACCAACATGCTCATTAACCGTTACTAATGAACAAGATCAGCTAATTGATACTGCTACCGTTGGACAACCATTGAAACTTGTCCTAATAGTTTCTCCAAATGGTTTGCTCAACTTTATTTTAATATTTATTTTAATATTTCTGTTATCTTTTGAATGATAGTAGTGTAACATAGCAGTTGACATACAAATGCAAAAACTTCAATTAATATTTGTTGATTGTAACATGTGAAATATGGGAATTCATTTATTCTTGAAATTTAATTTATCACTATCAGTAGCTATTTAAATTGATCAAAATGATGAGTAAAACATTTGGATAGAAATACCAACACTAATAATTCAATGAATCTGGCTCATTTTGCCAATCAAGGTAATTAAATTTCAATAATGTTTTTGAATAAGTGAGTTGAAGACAATTCAATTAATTTTATAATAAATAAATAAATCAATATTCAGTGATATAGCTTTTGATTTTTAATAAATTTCTTATTATAGATACATATGGAGTTCTACCGCGAAATTGTTTTGCAATAAATTTGGAGACAAGTGAATTGTATTTGTTAACTGATCAAAGTGGATGTGCTATTGACACCGAACTTTTCCCAGAATGGACATATCTACAACTGTGGCTTGCAACAGCAATATTTCGGACATTTAAATGGCCTGATAGTTCAATGATCCGTTTTCAATGTGACTGTTCGGCATGCATTGAAAGCTGTCCAAAGGTTTTTCTTTTGATCATTAATCAATTAGTAATTTATCTAATTTATGAAACTTTCCTACTAATCATAATGGAATTATTAGATTAATTGTACGAAACGGCGCGAATCAATGAAACAGGGTCGTTTTCGGCATATACGTGAAATTCCAAGAAATTCGGTAGATGAAGAGTTAGAAAAGCACATAGTAAAAGGTGGAAAATGGATGGCATATTCTGGAGCATTACATGTCAACGAAGAAGAGGAGCTGGTACGAGCACAACGCGACATGAAACGCTGGAAATATCAGGGTAATCAACTTAATATGATTATTCATTCATCATTTGTATTTCAGTATTAGCTATTAAATAAAGGGATATATATTTTTGTTATATATATCTCTTTTAAGTACGAGAGTTTTGCTTTTAAGTTTTTTTTAAGTGCAAAATAGAAGAATTTTGAATTAAATTGATTTTTTCGTCAACACAGATTAATAGAAATTATTTTAGAATCTTATGAAGATGAAATAGATTTGTAAAATGTCTACTTTAAGGTTTGAAAAATTACGAAGAACCAATGGATGTCTTTGGTCCTCCTAATGATATTTGTATTCGGTCTTTTTGGATAATACTATCTCTACTACCGTTGCTATTATTAATGGTACTTATTGGTTTCTTATCCGTTATGTGGAGAAAGAAATCTTTCACTAAAATACGCTGGAAGAAGGGAGGTTTTAATGATAATGAATCTTCTTATTTCAAATTTTAGCTAAAAATTACATTTGTTGTTTTCGTGCCAATCCACAAAAGCAATTTGTTGTTATTTATTGTTATCACATTGTTGTTATTATTGTCATTGTTATCATTGATTTATTCCAATATTTCGGAAATTGTGGATTACTGAATTGCAAATTTACATTTTAAATGATCAGGAATTATATGATACCGTTAAAAACGATATTTATTTATATCGTCCGCCTTTAATTTTTTTGAATGAAATTTAATTTGCTTCTTTTTTTGTTTTTTTAATGCCTTACAATAATTTGAGATTTGAGATGTCCAATGCATTAGGATTTTTCTAATACTTCGTTATTTACTACTTTACTTCATTCTTCGAATTTTCATGTTTCAGGAACTTTTTTTGAGGACTCGAATTTAACCTCAAATTGTTTCGCATCTAATCAAAATGTCCAAAATCATTTGAGTGAAAACTTCATGAAAATTGAAAGCTTAAATGGAATCTCCAAATACAACTTTTTTCTTTCTTATTTACCAATAACAACACATTAAAACTAAAAATATCGAAAAATTAAAAACATTAAAAATTTTCCAATTTATGGAAACGATTCCATCATATCAAAAAAGGCTCCTCCTTTTGTCTTCTTCCTCAACTTTTTGATATTCTTAATAAATTCTTCAAGAAACGCTTTGTTTTTTTCATATATTGAATGCTTGTTTACTATCATTACCATCATTATTATCACACTATTAGCATCAATCATCATCATCACTATCACCATCACATTGTTAATCATTTTGAGTTTATCACAAAAACCCATTCCATTTATCACACACATTCCAAATAATTATTTCATTCACATTTATTGCCAACACATTCCTTATCTGCTTATACCATTGATAATTCTCAGTGAATGATAATCATATGTATATGTGTATGCATCCACTTCACTTTTGTACGAATGCAAGCTTTATTTAAGCAATGAAAAGTAGACAAAGACTTGAAAATGAAATCATTGACCTGTTTAAATATTATGCATTCGTTAGAAGTCGAATGAATTCTTTAACTTTAGAATTAAGCATTAACTACATGTTCGTTGTTAGAAACATATCTTTGTTTTGTTTACTGACACCGGTAGCGCATTTTTGATTTCCTACTGTCTTCAAAATAGAATTGTTCAAATTTGTCAAAAGTTTGTTAATTCTATCTAACTAATAAACTTCATTCACATCCTGCGACAGAGAAAGTGTTTGCCAAAATTTCGCGAATTCTGCGATGGTGGGGGAGGGAGACGGAATGCTTCTTGATTTTTTACTTGAAAGATTTACACTGAACTTCCAAACTTCCAGAAAGAAATAATAACAACTGCTACTCCCTTCATTTTCCAGATTTAATTTTAAAAATTAAAAAACCTTGTCTTATTTTCCTGTTGACTTCGGAATCATAGAATTAAATACGAGCTAGCGCACCTCTGTTAATTGTCGTCATACTGCTAAAATTATTAGAAACCTTCACTAAATAGAGGAATTAGTTCTTGGAGTTCACTTACACTTAGATAAAGGAAGAGTTTACACTTAAATAAAAAAAATAAATAGTTTTAAATTTAAATAAGTAGAAAAATGAATACAACAAGCCTATCTGCACTACATTAACTAGCAGCAGACGTCTAAATGAAGTACCACCTACACTTCATATTTTAAACTTGAAATAATGACAAGGAAATTTGGAGATATATTTGTGCTTTACACCGAAGATAAACACAAACCCAACATCAAATTGATTATAAAATGATTGCCACCACCAAAGTGGGCGCATTAATAAGACATAGCAGCTCAAACTTCTGATATAGTTCATTATTTGTTACTCCCCATGCTTGAATCACAAGATTGCAATAAAATGAAAACAACACAATGTGAAGTAAATCTAGACAAACTTATTGTTGAAAACTCAGAATCAGAACGACTGTCCAACAATTTCACCACACTATTTTGCAAAGAATCTTCGCGCAAGAGTATGACCTTTCCTTGCATACAGTACTTTTGTTCCAGTATTGATTTTCGCTTTGTCATCAATCTACTTAACAGCTGATTAACCTGCCCGTATAATTTGCCTCTAATTCCTACTTAAATTATATATATATATGTGTTCAAAAGTGAATACAGCGAAATAGCTGAAAGATAAAATACAACAATGGATACATATCAGAAGATAAGCAACGCTAGAACCACCCGTCACAGCTATCAAAATGACTGATATTACTAAATCGAAAATATCTACAAATTTAAATATATCAGATGACATTACAAACGCAGTCAAAATACGATGGTGAATCTAATAAAGAGAACAACTATTCGAATAATCCAAAGATTGAATTTCAGCTTCTACGTATCATCCTTCACAGTTTGCATAATGTCATTTCAACAGTAAAAGTAGAAATTGCAGATATATTTACCAAGGGAAAAAATTCTAATATTATGAAAATTACAAGTTCAAACGCGAAATAGGGTTTGGTAGTCCAAACATGTTAATTCTTCACTGGAGTACAATCACATTATCGATGACGATGAAACTGCAAAAACTGCGAATTCATTTCTAGTCTATGAAATAATTAGCAGCAGTATAATATATGTCGACTTATCTACATTCTATAAAAAAATTTTTTGCTATTAATTAAACTGCATTTGTTACTCAAAATTTCTCTTTTTAATTTCAGTTATTAAAAGGACACAAAAAAGAAATATAGTAAAAAGAATCATTGAAACTATAAAAAGCATATAATTAACAATCGAAGGCCACTATAACGTTATAACAACTTCATCAAAATACGTTAGTTGGAAGAAAGAATCAAAAAATGAGACAAATATAAGAAACCAAAATAAATTAAAATAAATTAAAATAAAACATATAAATTCTAAAATGGATACAGTGTGTTAGAATGATACAATAAACCTATTTCAAATTGTCCCTATTTTCATTCTTAAACTACAGCTATTATTCATCAGATGAACTAAAGTGGCATTTTGTCGAGTAAACACGACAAATAGAGGAAAACGAGGAAACTTATCAATAAAGATATGGTGCATACGACATATTATACATTTAGCACAAGGGAAGATCAATATGAAAAATAGCATGAAGAAAAGACGCCTCAGTTGAACCTTTTAGTCTTGTTTTTCCTTCATTCTTATAACATTTGATAATGACAAATACGGAAAAGATCAGTCCGATGTATTGATTGCGTTAAAATTGTTCAAAATAAGAACATAAATACAGCTCTGCTACTTTTCTAATTCCCTCGTAAAATTTAAACAACCAACATCTCCTTTTCGTTTCATACTTTTAACGACATACGATTAATCAATTTGAGCAATAAAATGAAGGCTTTTTATACAAATGAGCATAAATTTTCATCTTTCCTCTTAAGTAAATACATTAAAGAAGAAAAGAGAGAGACTTCCCAGCATACGCTAAGAATCAGGAAGCCTTATCGAACTACCTGCAGAAACCATGTTATGCACATCAGCAACGATAAGTTGCGCCACTTGGTCCGCTACTTCTGCTTCCTGAAACAATGCATATTTTTTATTAAGGAAGGATTCCCATTATTTAAAGTGATTTGATGAATTCTTTGAGAACAGAATCTGCAATCCTTCCACCATACCGATTAGGATTTGAAATTTTATCAAAAAAAACATCACTTCGAAGAAACAACATCCTATCTCAATGGAATTAAATAATGGTGGGTTGGTTATTCTCTACTCCATTAGTTTCATTAAAAAAGCAAACATCTCCCACACATCTATTTCCATCTATGTTAAAAAACACGAGAGCTATGACAACCAGAGTTAAACCCACCTTTTTCATAGAGTAATGCAAATACTTGTCAAGTTTGCTTTTAAGTTTTTGCCGAGTATTTCCCTTATTTTCAGACATACTGTAACTATTATCATACATCGGTCGGTAGCGGCCCATATCGTCAACTGTAGCTAATGACACGTTCCTGAAGTGGAGCGAAATGTATTTAACGAAAATTAAAATACTGTAAAATGTGTTCAATTGCCAATCAGTTTTGGTAACAAGTAATTTCAAAAATACTGTAGTCGATTAACTAAAGTTTATAAAAAAAACGATTCAATAAAAACTTACGCTCTCGACCGTCCAATACGAAGAATATTCGTGCCACAAAAATTTGAACTATCCGGTTGAGAAGCTTTCTCACATTCTTCCCTATTCAGTGGTAACAATGCAGCAGAAAGTGACGGATCAAGATGAGTCAAATTACGATATGTTATTTTATCAAATAATGATGATGGTGTACTTGTATCTGACGACTGATCCGAACTGGTTCCTACAACAGCGTAATATTTTTATCGGGTTCAGTAAAAATCAAGTTTACTTCATTGAAATCCCTTGGTTCCCTATGTCATCATAGCGAAATCCCTACTCAATCACCCCAATCCATTCTTTCGGGTTTTTGATTATGCAAAAAAATAATTACAAGCTACCTAAAGTCTCAAAAAGTTGCTGGCATTAAGCAGAAAATAAAGCTGGATGTAAACTATTCATCCGAACTCCTGCTTTGTTTGGTCGTAGAGAAACTAAAGTACAAAACCTCAAATTTGACAGAAAAGGAGCTTTTGCCATCAAACTGTTACCTAAATCAGAGTCAAGTTCACCAATTTTGCATGACTTTTTTTTCTAAAAAACTGTCTTTAAATATTATTCTCGAAAATGCAAAAATAAACCAGGTGTTCGCTTTCTCATATTTTGATTCGGCAGTTCGACACTGTTTTCAACCTGAGCCATCAGCTTTTGCAGATATTTTACGAATGCTGGCGATGCAGAAAAACGTTTCAGATAATTCTGAGAGGATAAGACTAGACTTACAAATATATAGTTTTATAGTGAACAGAAATTGAATGCAACAACAGAAACAAAGCAGCTAGTTAAAATCAAATCTTTACCATCATGATTAAAGAATTTCTTCCACTGTAAAATCTTATTGATTTCTTATTATTTGGCTTACTGCTACAAGATTTTATCATTCCATATCAAAAATCATAGTTTATTTTCATAATTATCATTTACCTACTTGTTCCAGAATGCGCAAAGCCATAAGTCGTGCTGTTTCGAAACAGCTCGAAGAAGGTCTTCCATTTCCTAAACAAATGTCGCTTTCAATTTGAATCCGCGTTTTCGAATCAAATTTCAAAGGTTCTGTTGCTTGCATTGAAAAATATCTGCAAAACATAGCCTCACGAGAATGATCAATTAAATATATTGATCGGTAATTCTTTTGTACACCAAACTAATTAATTTGGACATACAAAAAAATTCCTATGAAGTACAGATGTTGCTCTGACAGCTAATCTAGTTCTTAAAATTCTGAACAAGTTTCTAAGAAAAAGCCCTCACATTACTATGCCATTTGCACACACCTCAAATCAAAACTAAAACGAAGAATTACCAAACCGTTTACGCAATCATGTTCACTAAAGAATGGGTTTAAAACTGTCAATAGCTATCTTAAATATGTCTTGGATATATCAAAAAATGGGCAATATGTATATAACTCAGCATTTTTTCTTTTTAAAATTTCTCTGCTTTTTATGCATTTTTTATGCAGTATTGTAGAATATAAAATCTGAAACATAATATATTAAGTGAGTAGTAACTATCAACGCATCAAAAAGGAAAAAAGTTGAAAAATTAGACAAATTTTTCAACATTTCAATATGTGATGATTACGGCATTTTTTGAACTTGAAGTCATTCATAATCAAAAATATACAAATATTTGAGATAATAGACCTGTTATAGATAATCATAGCATCTTCAACTGCCTGCTCGTCGCTTTGTGTTAGCGGTAATTGTTCAGCAAAACTCTCAGCAGAAATAATAAATTCTACTAATTTTCTCTCGTCTTCATTTTCCATATACTGAAAGAAAGCTTACGTAAGTTTTCAAAAAGTCTATTAAAGTCTCAGAATATTAAAAAAACCAAACAAAAATTGTCCAATTTCAATATTTCACCCTATCCTATCCTATTTCTCAAAATTTTGACCACAGCAATACACGACAGATACAAATCTGGGATGAATACAAAGATGATATTAATGAATTTAAAAAACGAAGTAAACTGCCACATGAATGCAATGTCTCCGATTTTAATGTCTAAAACTTTTCTGCTTATTCAAATTTGCACCAAATAATTTTTAGATACACAATACTCTTTCCAATTACCTGTAGGGAGTACAGTATAACTAAGCTTTAAACTGTCAAATTCAGTCAGCTTTGAAAAAGTTGATACGCTTGATCTCTTTAAAATTGTTATAAAATGTGAAGTAGAAAAAACTGAAATGAAACTGAAATCTAATGAATAAAATAAACTTACCTCCACAAATGCGCATAGAAGTGGCTGGCATAACATAATATCATGTATCGTAAGTGTTCCACTGCTAATAACGTCTATATGATGCTTAGCATAATATACACTATTTTCAAATTCTTTAAAGTACCTGCAAAAGAAAATTGAATCGATAAAACATTTTAATGAATAACAGTAGGGAGCACCATAAATTGTAGAAAGTTCCGATATTCCAACACAGTACATCTTCACACATTACAGAGTATTTACTAGAATGAAGATTATTTGTTGCGCAAAGCGTCTTCTTATAAACTTCAGAAAGAGCTTTTTCTCTTGAAGGAACAAAGGTAAAAAGATCCATGAGGCGCTGATTGCCTTTAAGAAAAGTTTTAAATAATAAAAAATGAATGAATTGCATGAGGAAAAATTTACAACGAAGGACAGATCAAAAACTGAAAATTTTCTAAATTTAAATAAAAATCAATACAAACCGATTTTCCATAACTTTCAAAACAAATGTTTGTGCATCAGAAAAGCAACAGGGATCGAATGATCCATTTTTAATATTTATCCGCTCTGCAAGACAAAAATTTCAGATTGGTAATTTTTAAAACTTTTTGTGAAATTAATCATTACTACTAATCTCAATAATCGACAACATTACGAATATAATTATAATAAAGATATAGCTATTGCATAAAAATTATAGCTGGCAAAAAGGCAAAAAGGGCATTTTATGACGGTCAATCGTTTCAGATTTTTTGCTTATCCGTAATCATCATTACATAAAAAACATTTCACTGTTTGATATTGAAATAGAAAATGAGTCGTATTGTCTTAAATCATATCATCCTTCATTATATAGTGGTCGAAGCCACTACAACCAGTAACTATTTCAAAATTAATTAATTTACCCAGTACTATTTTCCGCAGTTGGTCAGTGATGTTGATTGAACAGGATGCATCTTCACTTATATATTTCGAATAAATATGAACCGCATCATTTTTGATCACTGAAACAAAGCGATTTTTTGTTGTAATGCCAGTATTTAAATTAATCAATTGGGAAGCTATTTCGAATCGAAAAAGAATTTTTTTCAGTGGAAATAAATACAAACTGCTTAGCATGTGAAGATTAAAATTTTGATAAAAAAACTACTTGTGATCAAGGCCCCGTCATTATTCGTCGCTGCAAGTGCCGAACATCGAAAACTTTCAGCATGCAGCCAAAATTTAATTAAGTTGAGCTGACCTAAAAGTTATGAGTAACATAAATAAGTGCAGGAAAGTACGGTTATTCAAATTGGAAGGGTGACATAAGAAGTTATCTTTTCATAGCGTTTCTCAAAGAAAATGTTCTGATCGGCCCTCATCCACGTATCGTTAAACCAACACTTATTTAGGAGCTCCGGAAAACGAAAACAGTAAACTGGAAAATCATTCATCAAATAACATTTCGAAGCAAAACACTTCAACACACTACAGATGTAATGAAATCATTACCAATTCCTTCCATAAACTGAATAAAGTATGCCAAAGCAGCATCATCATGCAACGTTTCGTTCAGTGTATACACTAAAGCGGATTTTCGAAAAATTCGTTGAGCTGATGGCTGTGGTTCACCTGAAATGTTCAACAAAACTCATTCTAAAGTCCCAGCAAGGTAACATATTTTAACGGAGCACTCCCTTATACGAGATCAATCTCTACTAATGTCGACGCCATCTTTCAGTATTACAAACTGTTTTGAAGATTAAACAAAATAAAGCATAAACAAAGATTAATCACTTTAAAGCTGTCCTACTTGCTGCGGTACTAGCAAAACTTAAACCGAATGATCTGTTTGAAAATTGAAGACATATATTCAATTTCTGTGTAAGTGAATTTCAGAGGCTTAAAAGGGCCTAAATTTAATCTTAATCAAATTTGTTTTTCAGAATTCGAAAAAAACCATCAGGAATCCGGCAGCTAACCTAAATCATTATTTATTTGTACAGCAAACATGCCAAAATTTGTTGATTAGACGAAATTCTTGAAAGATACTTGGAAGGAATCACCCATCGTGACTTCTCACCAGTGCAGATTACTGTATTGCTCCATCTTCTAAAAAGTTCGAGAATCGTAGAGGAAGTTTGCATATTACCTGACAATCCCACTCCTCTACACTGTGATATGCAATTTTTTCACGTATGTTAAAAGCTATATTACGGCTTCCAAACTATTCTGATCAGCCAATAACTCTGGTATGAAGCTTTCCGATCAGCATATTGCAAATAAAGAGACCGTGCTCCTTCCGTTCCACAGCACACAAGCCTTGATGAACTCACACCTCAATGCACCTTACCACATCCTGCAGGGAAATTCCAACCTCTTTCGATAAATTAAACGCGGCCCCTTGTGTATCTGTCTCATAAGGATTTTATTATTAGTATGGATTGTGTTGGAGGGGAATCGTCATGCGTTGTTAGGTAAGTTTTTTTTGACGTTTAATCTGGATGAACTGAATTTCGCTGTCTCACAAGTAATAAAAATGACTGAAAGGGTGTGTATTTATATGTGTAAACGAGGTTGCTTTTGAAGATGATTCCATGCCATAGTGATGCCCCTCACTTTATTCGTTGATATCATTGCTGGCAGTCTACTACTACTGTTTTCAGCTCTGGCCATCATGACCAGAAAGGCGATGGAGATGGGAATTTGGTCAAATTTACGTGTTTTTTGTGTGGTCTCACTGAGAATTGCCGTTATGGTTTGGTGGAAATTTCATCTCGAACGTTAGTTATTGGCTTTTCTTGTATCTCCTTTATTGTCTATTAGCTGCATTCATTTTTCAGCACATTGCTGAAAACTCTATCCACTTATCTCACGAGATGCATGCTGTTTTTATTAAACATATTCCATTTTTTTTATTAGACAGATTTTATTGAACATATGGTTGTCTTACGATCGGCTGAAATAAATTATATCGTTTAATTAATTCCTTATATTTTTCACTATCCTCTGATAGAAGCGAATTTTTCCCGATTGATTTGCGTTTCTTTAATTGACTCTAGAAATAGGCTAATTTGTCGTATGGTGAATGTACCACATATGAAGCCAGCGAGTTACCATGTGAAAGCAAATATGCTTAGATGATAAAATATCGGTATTGGTTTGATTCATAATTTGTTTGAATAAATATAAACGTAGGACAATTTCTGTAACATATAAAAAACGGTAAGAATGTTCCAAATTATAAGTTTCAGTATAAAAACATTCTCTTGTAGACATTCTTACCGGTATAAAGATGAAATATACTATATGTTGGATCCATTCCGAAATCGAAGTAATGTGAATGAAAGGCGGCTAACTCGGACAAGGGATAACACTGGCAGTAAGGCTTCTGGAAATAAGACTACGAGCATTTTCGATGTACTCGTTTTGGGAGCAATTTGCAGCAAATGTGGACAGCCTGTCTGCATTGGTGAGGTAAAAAATATTTCAAAAAATTGGATTTTGCGCTATAATAGAAGATTATATATGAAAGGAGATGTTCTAAATGGCAGCAAAGAAAAAGTTTGAGTATTAGAAATTCAAACTGAGAAAGAACTGAATTGAATTCGAAAATCCAAAAATTGATACAATTTAGTGTTAAAGAATAAACTATGAACCCCTGATTGCAAATAGATTTTCACGCATTTAAGATTTTCGATTATGACTTCTTTTTAAATATTTAGAAATGAAGGGCAGATGAGGAATGGAAAGTTTCGCTGCTATTTAGAGTTCGGGATGAAGACTTTCGAAACAATTTCTTTCAGGATTACAGTGTTTTATTTGCAGATGGAAATTGCTCAAGACCAATGATTCATTTTCTTTTTTGGTTAATGATGCTTTTCTTCTAGGATTGTAGTGTTTTCTACACAAAAACCTTTTGCGTCGCATGTGTAACTCAAGAGAAGACTTCCTTTCCAAAAAGTTTTATCGAGGTATTTTTCTTCAGATAAGCCAAAAGCCAGGTAGCACATAATAATCTCGTATTTCCTGAGATTAGTCAGCTGTGTTCCCAATATAGCCAAGCAGCGGCTTGTTCAGAGAGTCGTACCAGTCCTTCAAATCTTTAGATTATAGATCCTTTAATTAAGCTGTGAGTAATACCGCGTAATCTTAGCATAATATGTGAGTGACTATTCCCGACTTTTAGAATTGCTTAGAATTAATCTTGATATTATTAGGCGACTACCATTCTTGCTCGGGATGCTAGATGCGTTTGTGACTCCTTTTTTAATGCTTAGTTATGGTAAGATAAGATTTTAGAAAGATATTTTAGCTTTACTGGATTTCATTTCTTGAGCACCAAGATTCTGCGACAGAAATGGAACTTCTGTTAAGATTTCGGAAAAAGTTATCCTGAAAAATTTTATTCTAATGATTGCTAAATTTGCAGCAGATTGATGCAACTCGAAGACAGCGTAAAGCTGAACGAAAAGAAGTGAAAACGTCTATTTGATATAAAAATATAAGTAAATATGTATATATTTATATATATTACTAAAGTTTCGCGTTCACAAATGCTTCTATTTTTCTATGAGTACAACATTTGACATAGATAAGCATTATGTATTATATATTATAAAACTTTAACATTCTTCACATTCATTTTTATATCTTTATGATCTTGAAACCATGATATACATTATGTGCTCGGCATGCTGTAGAAGGAATTTTTGCTGTCCTTTTTTTGTTCTGTTTGCTAAATTTCATGTAGTAAAGAATTCCTGGGAAATTTTCATTTTTCAAGCTTCAGGGAATAGTTTATATTGCGATTTTGCGCTTATAGCTGAGATTGAACATCTCTATAAACTATTCCGAAGTATACTGTTGTGAATCGTCGAAGAGAATACTCATCGTAAAAATGCGATGACTTTTTATTTGCCGCCCATTAATTTTCAGACTGATGACTTCAAATTTTTGAAGATTATATTTCCATATTCTATTCTTTTGTTATAGTTTCAACCGAAGACTTTTTCTTATGCTATGTCTCTTTTTTCCTCCAAATTCATAAGTTTTCCGTATTTCAAATTCACAAGAACGAAAGAAGCAAAAACTCCTAATGTATTTATGCTCAACAATCCATTTTGATGAACAAAAACATGTGTAGAAATTTACAAGTGGTCCACATATTAACAAGCTTACAGATTCAGCACGTAAAAATTTTTTCCAGATTGTATACTGCTTCACTAAATTCATTGACGTATTTATCAAATGAATAAAAAAATCAAAAGTGGCTTGAATTGTTTGAGAAGTAATGATTCATTGAAATGACAACGAAAAAATTTCAGTAGCATATTTTTGGAACCAATGACTATAATTTTTGTGAGATTATTGTAGTTCGTGAAATCTCGCCCATGAGGGTTGAATTTGCAATTTAATTGCTATGGAAATGCAAAGGAGTAAATGCTCCAAAAAATTTTGTTCAAATTAGCGATAGATAATAACAAAAACATTTACCCAATCTCAGTAATAGAATTTAATGCAGGAGACCACGAATATTCGAACAAATGGAAATAAAAGTTTAAAAACTTAAAGAAAGTTTGAGACTTGCTACAAAATGACTTTTGGTAAATTTGGACATGACTCTTGTTCAACTGGAAAGATCAGAATTAACGTCGTGGAATGAATTTTATAAGACTGATCGTAATCATAAAAATTATTTACAAAATTCACGCCAATGACTGTCGCTGAACTTTATCAGCTCAGATAAATTTGAGCACTGCTTTTAAGACCTGAGATCAAAAGCATCAAAATAAAGAATATAAGAAACATAAAATTGGTGTGTTTTGATTAAGGGGAGTGAAATTAATCCCAATTATTAAAATCTACGAACTGTGAATCTAATAAAGTCCAAAGAAGTTATAAAAGAAAGAATGCAGAAAAATAAAATGATCTTCACAATTTTCAAAAACTGCCGAAGTTTGACACTGCAAATTAGATACTTCCCTCTTTTACGAGGTTTCACAACTATACAACTGTAGCCATCTTCCGTGGTACTTATCTTTTAACCCACATTGCTATTGACCTACTTTGCAAATTTCATCCCGTAAATATATATTTTAGACATATTACTTTCAGCCTAATTTCCTAAAATATAAAACGCGTATTTCAGTGTTACCTACTACCAAGATTGTCACCACGCCTCATCTTTCTATTTTTGTTGAATATTCCATTATATTATAAATATATTAATTCTATAGTTTTCAACTTCAGAAAATAAAATTATTGCTTCTGAGCCGCTCGTTCTTTTTCTTTCTTTAAACTTCGCAAATAGCGCAGAGCTCGTTTGGCTGCTGTACATTTGGCTATCCGATAGCTCCTACCCATTCCACTGAAGCGACACTTGCCTTGGATATCAACTGTTACACGCACTTTCCCCGTTTCCAGTATTCTCTCCAATTTTCTACAATAAAACATCTATCAACGAATAAATAACTGGCATTTAACGCACAACATTTCTATTTTTGTATTCTTCGTGCCATTTCTTCATATTTTTTGTGCGGTACATCGGGTACCAGTAGCTGTAACTAACTTCCTCAACAGAATGAGCTCAGTCGGTTCAAATTCAACTCTCCGATTCCTTATGAAAAGCAGAGCATCGTCTCAAAATTTTTAGAATTTTACCATTTTCAAAGAATCTAAGCTAGAAATAATCTAAATAATCGAAATTTATCTAAGGAAAAATCTGAACAGTCAAGATTTTCTAGCCTCTGCCCCAAATTTATTTCTAGAGTAAAGTGTCTAGATCTTATTTTTTGAAATATGTTATTTCGGAACAACAAACTTGGAAATCAGAAATACTCATACTTCAAACTGTAAAACGATTAGAATTTAAAAACTGCCGGAACGAAAGAAAAAAAACACACGAAAAGCGAGCCCTTTCAGGCTCCATTTCAAGCAGTTCACGAATCGGTGAACGTGGCGGATTACTACAGCATTCGTCTATGGTTTCTTTCATTAGGTTATAAAAGATCCTCCACACAACGTCTAAGCTTCGTCCACTATCCTGAAATTTGCAAAATTATGAAAATTGTGCCAAACAAAAAGAAAATTTTATGACTTTTTCGGGAGAACAAGAACTTTTCTAGATTCAAGATTGCAACTTTATGAAATTAAGCAGTTCTAAATAAAAACTTAAGCTTTTTGAATTACCAAATAGATAGCTCCAGCCACTGACTCGAAAATATCACCCATTGCTTTTGGGACTTCGATATCTTCTTCTTCACCCTCATCAATTTCTTCTTCAGTCGTCACCATGTACATCTGTAAATTAAAAAAATGCAATTGAATTTTCAACTTTTCAATCCAATGTATCCGTCTTGCATGTAGAATACGACTTTTTGACGTATTTGGTCACATGTGCTAATTTGTTGCGTTCAAATTAGAATAGCCGATTGTTAGAGTAGGAAAAAAGTAAAACTAGTTTAGTTGCAAAGAGAAAAAATACCTCATCATTGAAATTTGCACTGGAAAGATTTTTTTCTGCACAGAGACAAACAAATTTCTCGATCATATGGTGCAATCTGGGGCACATCGCGATAAAATGCTTAAATAACAACAGTGAAAATATCTAGAACTTCATGTCACCGTTTAATGAGCAATATCTTCCGGTGAAAATTTTTCACATATTTTTAGGAGCTATCTTGGAAGCTACATCATAAATTTTACGTACGGAATTTTTAATAAATCTAAAAATAAATGATGAAGAAGAAATACCTTATGGAAGTTGTATTTGACAGCTAATGATGCAAAAATAGTATTGTTAACAAGTGCGGAACGAAGGTCCGTAAGAACACCTGGACTGTAATGTGATGAATGTTGATACAGAAATCGTGTGATAACATAGTCCAGGACGGCATCACCAAGAAATTCTAAACGCTGCAGACAAATCTTTGATAGAGCGCTTAATTTTTAAATAAAAATTAAATGATTGGAAGATTGAGAGATATGATCTCATTTCAAGTTTATTATGAAAGCGATCTTAGCGACTCGAACAATGACGATGAGAGTCAAATAAAATTTTGCAAGTTAATCGACATTACCTGATAGCAGCCTGTTATTCTGTTTTTGTAATAAGAAGCGTGCGTAAATGCCTGCAACAGGTATGCCCGATCACTGAAACGATAACCGATACAATCTTCTAGTTTGGAAAATTGAAATTGTATCCACATATCATCCAATTTTCTCAGCGACCGGTCTGGCTGAAATTTATCCGATTAACAAAGTAAATGAGATCTTATAAAAAGAATTAATGATTAAACTGGCAGCCATTCCTTTTAGTAATCCAATGTTTACTTGGTTTTTCGGGCATATATTCTTTCAAAAACATATTCTTCAACAATAAGTTTTTCAAAAATATAACTACTGATAAAGAACGAAAAAGTGAAAAAATGTGCTCGCGGAGGAAAAGTCTCTGAAAATCTAATATTAATCGTAAAGAACAATAAATCGCTCAGTGGAACTTTAACATTAGTTGAATTATAGAAGGAATAAAGTGCAAAATCCTTAGTAAAAAAGAACCTGTACAGAACATTTATTCAGTCAAATAGTTAAGAATGTAAAAATACAATTAAACAAAATAAACTCTTTCATCATAGCCAAAAGGTAATATGCAGATTACCTGCTCGATTGTGTCAATGAACCGCAGTAGCGGTGGTTCCATTTGTACTGGTTCAGTAAGTACCTTTAATCCTAACCATTTCATGAATTTTAATGTTGCTTTAGGACCTAGCTCCAAAAGGTGGGCACCAATCAAAGACTCCACTGCATCAGCAATTGATTTGTCACCCAGACTTTGTTGCGTCAACAGATTATATGGCAGCGGCGTAATCTCTTCACCATCCCAACTTGTTGCCATATTCTAAATATAACTTATCAGATATGTAGATGAAGATATATCAAATATATAAAATGAAGAAACCTGTTCAACAAAATGTTAAAATAAAAAATCAAAAAATTTATTATCTACTATGGAAGAGGCAACCACATAGATGCCCGAACACTTTTAAAAATTCTACTCAGTGTATCTATAATTCATGAATACGTGCAACAATTAATGCACAAATAGTTTCGAGAGCAAAAAAAAAATGTGTTAGTTGTTGAATCGCTATTTCGATTGCTCACCTTTGGAAATTCAATAGTTTCGATACCATCAGCAATCCGTCGAACTTGACTATCCCTATCAGACTCATCCCATCCTGTAGGTACTTTTACCTGCAATCCAAATCATTATAGAACTTACACTACCATTTATACATATCATATTTTCTATCTTTTTTTTAATGAAAAAGTTTAGAAAAGCAGTTTTGGAGTAAAGAAACTGTGACAATTAAAAAATGCGAAGTGTAAAAAGAAAGTATACTGCGACAATTAAAAAAAAGGGAAATTAATTCCTTAAAAAGGGAAATCACTTCCTGTCTTGGTACTACATGACGGGAAGACAGATAGGTGATAATAAAACCGCACCGGTTCCTGCTCTTCAACTGCTTTTCCTTCAAGAACGTTTTCGATGAACTTGTCACGTTCTTCCGCATCTAATGTATTCGGTGCTTTGAAGTCTGATGTTGGCGCGTAACTGAATCTCAAGGAATTTTTTATAAGAAAAAAACAAAACTTTGATTTTGTAATGAGAAATAAAAAAATTCTAATAAAGCACGGTTAAAGAAACAGAAGAAAGAGGTGATTGGAGAAACAAAAAATCATAGATGAAAAAAAGTCGATCAAAATTTTTTTTATTTCTTATTACAAATATAAAAATGGATTTCCATTACTTGGCTAAAGAGAATAATGAAAGAAAAAAGTCGAACCCACAAAACCGGAACAGTTAAAAGATTTAAATTTGAATTGTGAAGAGAAGCATACAGTTTTGGATCATTTTTAATTAAGAAAAAAAAACCAAAGAAAAAGGAAAAATACAAATATAAGAACTCACCAGGGAGGTAACCACCCATCATTTGGATCAAATTTTGAACCAATGATCAAAGAGGGTAGATTATGCTTCTTTCCCAAACGGTATAAATTGCAATTTGATACCTGTAAAAAAAGTAAAACCACTATAGGTTGATAAAAGCAACTTTCATACAGCAATGAATCTGCTTAATTTTTAAATGTTTCGGATTACAGATAAATTGACTTCCTTTTTTGCAAAACAAAATGAACAAAAATGCAGACTTTCCTTATTCTAAATAAAGTATGTATAAAGATCGAATTACCAGATGAGAATTTCTCCAGTGCCCTAAGATATTAAATCGATAATTTATAAAAATCAGTGAAATTGGTGAGTAACCTCTTTACTCCTCGCAAAGCTAAGTTTTCCCTCATGTTGCTCAGGATTGGTGTGAAACAAGTAATCAGTTACGGCATATTTCAAGAACGAATCACCAACAGTTTCCAGACGTTCCAAGTTGATACCATCGGATGCATTGGACAGTGTCAGCGCCTAAAAGAATATCATTTGTCAAAGAAAAAAGTAGAGAGAAATCACCCTGCAGTAATTAAAACAATTAAATTAGCTGTCAGATGGTTAAATAATTTTTTCAATGATTCCATAAAAGATGAAAAAATATAGAAATTTGACAACCATACTTCAACATATGTTATACTTATTTCATCCGGGTTACCAGAATTACTCCGCCTTTAATTCTCTCACTCGACAATCAAAAAAACTTCAGTAGTCTTCTAAGATCTGCCAGCCACCATTTCAAGAAGTGTTTCAAACAACTACCGCATGAGATTTCATTAAAAACAATATGTGCATTTGTATATTTTATCCCCACAAAGTAATAACTTGTCTCGGGTACAAATATAATGGAAATTTTCCTAACAAATATTCTGATGCTAGATATTAAACATTTGATTGTGAATAGTAATTAATCTTGACTAGATACCTGCAGTAGAGTGCATGGTGAAACACCATCAGGATGATCACTGAAGGTATCTTCTTCGAACGAAAATGTCATCCAATCGAGGGTTGGAGCAATTATTTCTTGCTGAAAAGACTGTTTTTAACCTTTTTTCCTCGACTGTTTGAAGCTAACTGATTTTTTAAAATATGCTTAAAAAAACCTTTTTGTTAACTGCATTCATATCTACCGTTGAACAAGCTAACTTTGCAGCATCATCCTCGCATGATATTTGCAAAGATAATTCTAAATCACTTGATGATCTTATCATGTCTTCATCCTGGAAAATATTAAAAAATAGAACATAAAAAATTAAAAATAAAATCAGCCATCGGCCAAATCGTATCAAAACTTTGACAGTACAGATTGAACTCTTTTATGATCCTAGAGCAGATGGATAATTTAAATTTCCTTGAACAACAAAAAATTTCTATACTCTTATATACAAATTTCTATAGCCTTGCTTTTTGCTAGTCTACAAATACCATATCTCGATCTCGACCATAATCTCGACTATCCTATATTTATCACATAAGGGAAAAGTCAGATAAGACTCATTTTTCAATCACTAAAATCTCATGATTTACCATCAGTTTTTCGTCTTGATGTAGTGATATTTTCTTGGGTGACAGCACTTCAACAGAATCTAGTTCAACATCAGTATCCAATAAACATCCTTTAAAATAGCTCAGATCAAATGGTGCTGAGTCATTATGCTCTGAAAACACAATAGTCAAGCACATTTTAAAATGAATAGAATTATTGTGTAATATATTTGACAAGCGACACAAATCACCGTTAGATAAAATTTCGTCCACTTCATCACAAAAATCGATTAAGTCAATACATTCTTCTTGACGATTTGACTTTGATGATCTCCGGTCCGAATCTTCCAATCTTTCTAACGAATCGAGGTATAACTGTGTAGGCTAAAAGTTAAAAGTAATTCATAAACTTAAATACAGAGGTACAAATGAAATAAAAGAGACCTAGGTGAATAGAGCTAACGAAGCATTTCTAATTCAAAACCCTTGACTTCTATTTTCATTTCAATACTTCCCTAATAGAGAAGAAAAGCACATACACAAATAGTGTCGGCTGAAAACTTTCCCTAGTAAAAAAAACTTTCTGCACAGTCAAGAACAAGCACATACACACTGATTTTGGATTTCTACACAAAAAAACTCTAGAGTTTGTTTCAATAATTTTTGGACCTTTCTAATAACCACAGGATGTTGCTTGCTTCCATTTTTCACAGTTTCTTTTTTCACATCGGTTTGATTTGTTGTGTCTACAGGTGTTACAGGTAACGCAGTGGGCATGTCCAAAAGCCAACTCATCCGTGATAAATCGGCCATTAAGCCACGACTGTCGATCTGGGAATCTCCACTATTCACAGACTGAAAGTGAAAGAAAATTAGCGTACCTTCTATTTCAGCTTTCAAAATACATCTTGTAAAGCTGTTGATATTTAAGACCTTAACATGTAAAGACTGCCCAAGTTTTAGAGGGACGTTATAAACTAAGCGTTTTAAAATCACGAATCATCTATAGCCTTTGTAACATCCTAATAATTATCAGTTAATTTTCTTGAAAAAGTTTCAATTAAAAAAAAAAATCTCACACTTTTTATTAAGAATATCAACCCACTGAAGTACAGCATACTAATCTGTATCTGATCTGTATTTCAACCCACTGAAGTACAGTATAATGATACAGATCAGTATCTATTCTCAATTTCTACCAAGCTCATTTTTTTTCGCTTCAATTCCAAAATCATTTAGCGTCACTTCGTTCTTCTTTAATAATATTAATAATATTTTTTCTGCAGCAAATGTATGTTTTGCGCAAAACCTATTACTTGAAAGAATCTTTTCCAGTAAATGAAAAAAGTATACCAAAGGCATATTAATTCCATTTGGTGCCGATTCTTCTATTACAATCAAATCATCCCATCCAGATGATGTGATGTTCTCTCGTGGCGCAAATATATCGCCACTTTCTTCTACAATATTTTAGAAAGCAATTTAAAATGAACTATAACGAACAATTCATCTCACTCAGATGATGTGATGTTCTCTCGTGGTGCAAATATATCGCCACTTTCTTCTACAATAGTTTTTAAGCAGAAAAACTATTGAGGTAGGTAGGTCGTTTCACACGAAGAAATGCGAGAATTTGTTTGAACTGATCTACATATTTAATAGTCCCAAACTTAATTAACTGCACGCCAAGAATATTTTCTACCTACTCCACATTAATCTAAGTGCTATCGTTAGACTCAAATAATGCAAAAATTCAGGGAAATTATTTCGGTTCGAATATTTCTCAGTTACATTAAAAACAAAATATACTTCCAAAGCGTTCACGGACACTGTTTATGAAATCGAACAACACAACGGCATCTTCATCATCGTCATCCGACATGTCACCATGCTGTCGTAAGGCAGAACCATTCATCACAAGACCTAATGCATCCCCCTGAAAGGGAACTCATACTTCTGTTGTCGATTACTTTGCTCTAATAATAGATAAATATTTTGCAAACGCTTTATAAGGACCCACTTGAACTTGAATCGAAATTTACTAATTTTTGTTGCAATGCGCAAGAAATTTGCAAAAGAGAATTTAACATGCTTTAAATGAATTATTTTAAAAAATCGTGAAGCAAAGATTGACTTAATTTGGAAGAGTGCTACTAAATTTGAGCAAAACACTCTCAGTTGTTGTCAATTAAAGGAACAGTGTGCTACTAGTATGCAGAAGAATATAAATTTCAGATATTCAAATAAGGAAAATGAATCATCTTAGAATTAAACTTTATATCAATGTGTAATAATCAAAGTAAGAAAAGGATCTCATGCTCTTAATAAAGTAAAGTTCTTGGTTAACTTACGTCAACATCCTCGAATCCTCTAATTTCATCTCGTCTTCCTTTATTCAAACAGAAATCTTCTAACCCTTTTGCAAGCTCAGGATCCCAGACGCCGATTTCAAAATCAGTCTGAAAAAGAGCTTAGTTTAAAATTCTAAATTCTTTCAAAAGTGAGCGGTATACGAAAGATTTCGATACTCATCATAAACATAAATGACAACGGCAAAGATGCAGTTCCAAACGAAATTTAAATGTGATCAGAAGCGGCACTAAAGATATATGAAGTTCTAATTTCTACAAACTTCTTCAAAATTTTGAAAATGAACGATAAATAAAACCCCCATTGTATAAAACACATTTTTATTTCTTGTGGATAAATGTGGATTAAATAAAAATATATGAATTAAATAAGGAGTGCATATACGTAAATATTTGCATCATTTTGATCCCACTTCTTCAAACTACTTTATGTTATTAGTCATTACAGCCCCAAAAGTGTACTCCATAACGCACTGAAAAATAAAATGACGTTCTCTTCTACGAACCATATATGACCTTACGAACCAGTAACAGTGATTAGCATAGCTGACGGGATATAAGCCAATAAATTTACGAAAAAGTAAAATAAACAAATTTTACCATTTCCGTGTTAGAATCCTTCGCCTCCATATCATCATTTTCCTGATTTTTCTGTTCCACACTGGAAAAATGAAATAAATCTAAAGAAAATTCATAGCTTGGTTGATAAAATGCTGTTAAATACGAATGATTATACTTTGCAATGTGCTTCAACAATGAACATGAATGGAAAAATGAAAGATGTGGCATTATCTGTCGTATTTACTAATGTTGCTTCTCATAGTCATATTAGGATGCACAAAAAGAAAGAAAAACGTACTGTTTCTTTTTCAGATCACAAATCCTTTGCACTGGTCTCACCTCCAGATCATCCATGGGCGTTGGGTAATCCAATGGCATCCAAACAACATCGTCAGAAGTGCTATAGTTAGGGTTAGAAAACGCTTCACGCATCACCAACTCACGTAACTCATCTGCCAATAACAAACTGTTGATCCTGAAATCATTATTAAACTTAGCACACTTGATAAAACAAAATTCAGAACAAAAAACCAAACGTACTTTCGTACAATTTACAGAACTTCTTTATATCGCTCATCGAAACTTGCGAACTTCTACGGTAAAAAGAGCACACACGCATACCGATAAAGTAGTGTTGGAAGGGCCGCAATAACACTCCATAAAGAAGCAGAAATCGGATGTACATCAACAAGTTCAGGTACCAAAATTTGTCCCTGCGACATTCCGCCAGTTTCTAAGCCTCTTTCTTCGGTAATTCGACTTCTTGAACGTGACCAATGTCGAGGCATTAAAAGGTTCAATCGACTATAAAAGTAATTTTACCTACTGAAGTAAGATTTTGATAGCATCAGAAGCTTAATACTTAAAAATAAATACAGAAAAAAATATGATTTAGCTAAACCTCTTAATTTGTTTTTAAAGCAGATTTTTAATAGCTCAGATTTTTAATACAGATTTTTAATACATTTTTTATTTGGGATTTCTTCCAGTATTTTTTCTAAACCGCCTTTCCATTTTCTGAGAACCAAGAAACTGGAATTCTATATTCCTCACTGTTAAGAACTAAAGATACCTCGAAGTATAATCAACATCTAGAAGCGGCTGCTCTTGGTCATATATAATAATGTCATATTTCTGAATGAAATAATCGTTAAATGTTGCAAACTTCTCGTCCGGAAATTTGGACGATGGTTTAGCATCGATTATCTGAAAACTCGCGAAATTCAAGAGATTAATAACTTCTCAGACGAAGTCTTTTTCTATTTTGTCTAAGAACAACCCAATATCTCGCCCTGAATCTAATTCATAAAAAAAATTTGTTACACTCTTAAATATTAAAGAATTGTCAGAACCTCGAACTTTAATTTTTACCTCAGCAACATAGTAAAACGATGGATGATCTCGGTCCCGATACCATGGCATGACAACAGCATCCCGAAACTTAGCTGCATCGAACTTGAAAGCCAATCTTTCAACTTCCGTTGGAATTCGTGGCAATTCATCAATCGATGAAACAACATTTCGTACATATGCGTAATCCAGTTTGAAATCCACCTCACCGGTCTCACCATTTCGCTCTGAGATTCAAGAATGTGAAGCAATTCGTCTCATTTTTCCATTTATTAACTTTTTAAACATTGGTGTAAAATATAGCATTCCATAAATTAGAGCAAGTTTCTTGTCCCCATAATTTTTAACAAGAAATCTTTCTATTCCCTTTTTTCATTTATTGATGGGTTTGCTTAATTCTTTTTGATATTGCTTCCTTATTGCTTTGTTACTAGTGATGAGTAAAAAGAGTATTTATAAAACGTAAGGAAATCTAAAGTCTTTCGACTGCCTACGATGAATGTAGATCTAGTGACGATGAAAAAATATATACCACGTCGAAGTGGAACTATCAAAACATTGACTGGGGCCTTATCGGGGGTAAAAACTAGGCCTCCTTTCACCAGTCGAAGAACATTGTCGAACAGATAATGATGGAATGCCTTTAGGAGCTCCAACATTTGAGCATCAACAAGGAGACGGGATTTGACAAGGAAAATATTCGCTTGCATACGACCTTGACGTAGAAATAACGAAAACGATGGCACCTTAAAAAAGTGAAATATGGAGTCAACAAATCCTGAAATAGAAAAGAGGAAAATGAAAATGTTACAATACATTTCAAAGCATTCACTCTAACTGCTTTTTTGCTGCTTTGAACTCATCCCAAAAAAAGATTTAATATCTCCCAATCGATGAAAGTTAAATGGTCCTAATGTCTCATAATTTCCTTATACTAGAAACTGAAAAGTCCTTATACCAATTACTTTCAATACCACAAATTTAGATCAGAGGACAGCTAAAACAGATAGAAAAAATGGTGAATAAAAAGTCGCGACATAAAAAATAAAGATTAGATAATTATAAACCCGCTCAGACACTCAAGATCTGGTCCTACTTTCGGTATTTTTTTATTGGAAAGGAATCCAAAGCAGAATTCGGTATCCAACGGGTTTATTATTCGACGATTTTTTGGATTCGCAGCACCAGCTACCGCTTTGGTGAGGTTCATTTCCAAAACATAGATGTAGCATTCTTCACCAACATGTGGAATTGCATTATGCAGTGCTTTTGCCATCTAAAAAAAATTAAGACGAAATGAGATTTCAGACAAAGAATTGAAGCAAATGCAGATAACCCATGGTTAAGCGGAATAAAAGATGAATTTTCACGATATCTTTTTTCGAGTGATCATGAATTCAGTACAAGAATGAGCATCTGTGATAAATTAATAACTGATATGCATATCTAGTGTCATGACGTAATACTACCCTGCAGAATTTGAAATGCAATGGTGCAGAGGAATTTAGTACCTCAATTAGGCAAGATGTCAAGACAGTAAGAAACGGTAAAACACTCACTCTCTTGTCGTATAATTGTCTTCTTCGAGCTGATCCAACTTTATAATTCATATTTGGGATGAATTCATCCGGATCTTCATCAAGAGCTGTTAGCATGATGGTATCTTTACCAACAGGAAGTAAGTAATCATTCAGCTCTTTTCGTTTATGCAACCTTCTACATGCCTAAAATTTCCTCAAAAAGAAAAAAAAATAAAAATTATTGCGTACAATAAAGTTGCCCCAATCATGTGTTTAACAATGAACGTTACTTTGATACATGTGTAAAGGCTAAAGGCAAAAGAGATACTACAGGATAATTAGTATATCCCGAATGGCATGTACGAGTTAGCATGCATACTGAATGCAACGAGGCCTTGGTATCAACTTCGTCACGAATAATACGGCGGTTTTTCACATGCAAGTTTGAATCAATAGCAATAGAAATTTAAACTGGATATTTAGGTTCATTTCTTTGTTATACCAAAATGACAAAAAATTAGCTCAACAAAGATATTTACCCATAAAATGACTGCAAAGTGAAATATATAAAAATAGAAGTGAAAAAAGATGAAAATGGCTTAATATTGATTCCAACTTACTTCCAAAGCGACGGCCATTTGTGCAAGCTTCTTGCTCTCCAATGGTTTCTTTAATTTAATGGTCTCCTTGATCGGTGAATTGATTGGTAACAACAATTCCGCTCGGTACATCACCCGATCACCTACCTAAATTTTATCGCCAACGACTTCATGATAACGATAAATAGTCGTACAAGCATTTCACTAAGAAGAAAATATATCAGAATCTCTGCTCATCAAAAAATTTTTGCATATTTTTATGAATGATAAATTCAGTGCTACGATGTATTCTTTTTTCACTCTATTCGCTTACACATAAAAATAATTTCATTATGATTAGACAAAAAGCCTAATTATTATTGAATTTCAAATAACTTATTTACAGTTTCTGGCACTATCGTATTTTGCGGAACCAAGCGGGTGAATATATCGCTGGGAAGTTTGGCACAATACCTATAAATGAAATATTTTAAATGAGGATTAAAAGAAAAACAAAGTTTTAAACAAATGAATACTTTAATTTCATGAAAATAATATCAAACTTAAGATCTTCGTTCGAAATACAATTTTTTTCCAAAAGGCACTTTGGCCACAGTGTGGCCAGGTCGAGAAATTTAAAAATATTAAACCTGTTTACAAGGCTTATAGCAGTGCTTAAGGTAACTTGCGCTCCAGTACTTTCAACAATGTATGGTGCAATGATATCATCCACTGTTTCTATGCTCGGTGAAATAATCATTGGTTCTGGCGGATTATGCACGTTCCGATACCGCTTCAGTAACATCTTGAAGAAATTAGCAACTTTTTTTGCAGAATTTAGTCATTAATTACAAACAAGAATTAAAGAACATTTTCAGGTGTTCGAGAAAATATAAATAATTAAATAAGAATTAGAGAATAAATATGTTTGAGCTCTTTGCCTTGAGAAATGAAACTATTATAATAAAATAATACATACTCTTTCAATTTGCAAAAAATCCTTCAAATCACAGGAGCATTGTTCACGATCTCTTTCTTCGACCAGTAGGAAATAACTTGCACCATCTTTTCGCGCTCTTCCTTTTGACTAGAAGAGACATAAATTCAAATGAACAAAAAATTTAAGATTTGTTCGTTGTTAATTTTACAAGTTTTAGAACCAATTAAAAGTCTATGATTTTATCGAATAAATTTAAAAAAGAAAAGGATACAATTTCGACGAAAGCCCCTCTAACTTTTCCCAAAATTAAATTTGTAAGATTCTAGAGCATAACAAAAGTTAAAATCCTGAAACCTCTGTCGCTTGGAAAGCTGTGTCTAAGGTGCAAAAACTGGGAACTCCTATTCAATCTAGAAAATAATTGGAACAAATAAATAATGATATTACTCTGAATCACCTTAATAGATTAAAATAAATATTTACATCGAACTGCCTCTATTATGAAGTCGGCTTTTGTGATAAATAAAAACAATGAAATGATAGTACCTGCACATAAGCACGGTAATCGGTAGGCCGATCGAAACGAATAACCACATTACACTGTCTCACATCTACGCCCTCTTCCAGAACACTTGTTGCAACTAACAGATTCAAATGACGTTGGCGAAATTTGCGTAAAACCTAGAGTTTGTTCTTTACAAAAAATTTTAAATAAAGTTTACCAAAAAATGAAGTTTGACATTTTATTCAAGCATATCGTTGTGTAAGCCAACTGCTGAAATAGGAATATCAACTGCCTAAATAACAATGTAAGTAAATTATCGGAAGAAAGAACTTAAACATGTGTTTAGTTCATTACCTCAAATTTTGCAGATCTGAGGAAGCTTCCATCTGCATAAATATTAATAGATATAGAATTATGAACGCAATAACAACTCATACTTACTTATAGTCTAAACATAAATCAGTTTATCAATTCCTAATTTCTACGGAAACTGTAAAATAAATAAAAACAATGACCTACCAATTCCTGTCTTTTATGCAATGCCATCGTTTCTTCTGCACCAATGCTGGCACTGTTGTATCCGATGACGAAGTCCGAAACCAGATATCCAAATTTATCACTGTCCCACCGTGATATTGCTCTTATTAAGGTCTAAAAAGTAAGCCGATAACAGCAAACTGAAGTTGAAACAAAAAACAATAATGTAATAAGAAAAATAACCATAATGCACAGCAAAAAATAACACATAAAACAGAAAACTTTACATTTAACACGTATGCGACGTAACGCTGCTCCACGAAGATGATGCCACAAAATGTCAAATCTGGATCCACTTTTTCCATATTAGAAGGGCTGAAGAACTTTAAGATTTCAAACAATCTTGCTAGGCGATCTGGCAGTATTGGTTTCATGTCATTAAAACATCGCATGTTAGCCACTTTATCATCCAATAAACGTTTAGTGAAGCGCATTGTTGTGTATGCCATTTGTAGGAAGACGACTTGCTTTTCAGGCAAGAAACCTTGTCCTGAATGTTTCTTCAGTTGTCGTTGAAATAGCTGTAAAATAACAGTCGCTTATCTTTTGATAGTTGTGATTGAAACGTTGCTTTATATGGAGAAGTGAAAAGGAACTTAAATTCATCGATGTCACTTAAATTATTTGCCTCAGTTAAAATCCTAACCGAATCTTTTAGTGAAGTAACAGTAAAATGAAAGGATTAAACATCTTCACCATTATTTTCAGCCTACAGTATGCATAATTCTTTTGCCTTGAACTGAATTAATTTACCTGGCAAACTTTCCATGCACACCACGGTCCCAACTGTTCCAAAACAGACTTCGTTCGACTAACTGCTTCAAGAACAGGTTTTCTTGGATCAACGTCGAATTCCGGATGGAATTCGGTACATTTCAAACAAAATGTACGTAAACCTTCCTAAAAAATTTCAAACTCGAAAAATTATTGATTTTTAGTTCTATTTTTCTAAAGAAAAATTTCTACTTTACAATTCGATACTTTCCTGGCTTTTTATCCTCTAAAAGTCAATGATTTGATCACATAGAGGTCTATTATAACCAAGTCGCCCCTATTTTAATTATTACAGTATAAAAAGGCCATTTTTGGTTGCTACAATATAAAATTTCACGAAAAATTATCATCGAATCGAAATGAAATGGAGCTATGAAATGGTTTAACAGTAGGAGTGAAAATAAACTGAAAAACTTACTAAAGTACTGATGACTTTCTTGCTAATTTCGCATGTACAACAAAAAAAATCGTGACACATTATGACATATTCTTTCGGTTTGGCCCCATATTTAGAGATCTGAATGCACATTTATTATGCAATCTGACACTTCTAAAAAGTTTTATAAAGTAATCACCAATGATGGTCCAAACAAAAAGCTATAATTCGAGGAGTTTCGAGCTATTTCAGATTTTGTTGTGCTGTAATTTATATTTTGGCAAGAAAATTTTTTGAAGGAAGTGTAAGAAAGATGCAAAAGGGCTTAAAAATTTGCGAAAATTATCAGCCACAAGAGTCAAAACAAATTGGTAGTATTAGGAGGCATCTTATTTCACACAACATCCTTTGTGTTAAATTGTGTGAAAAAAGATGCTTCACTATTCATCATTCTTAGAATATCAGTACCTACATTACTGTATAAATAAAAGCTATCTAAACATTCATATTTCCGCTCAAATTAGAGTGCATTTCAGTGTCTGCAAAAAAGTAATTTACTTTATAAAAAAATTGAAAATAATGTGATGAAAACTTACGGAGACTAGATCACTTGCTGTTTCAATAGAACTATGCATGATTCTTTCCAATTTTTCCAAAAGTTGTTCTAAACTATTCAGTGGTATTTTGCTATTGATCAGAGATGCTGTAAGGCCGAGAATTCGAGGTCGATCTACTGCAATTTAGCATATCCAAGTAAATATATCCTTGATTATATCTTGGTGATATTGTTGATACGTATTTGTGAATTGAAAAAAAGAGCATTTATGTTCATCAATTTTTCACTAATAATCCTCCCTTTCACTTTAACTGAATTGTTTGAGAAGGGCTGGAACTTCGAAAAAATAAATCTACCTTAATCTTCAAGAACTTTTGAAGTGAATCGAATTTGACTTAGTAATCAAAAGTATAACTAATAATTATTCTTGACTTTTTTTTTAAAAATGAAAAGTAAAGATATTATCAGAACTTCTCACTTTTATTTAAAAGAAGAAAATAGTATTAATTTCTTCACTCCAAAAGATTTCCCATCCAAACTTTTATTATTGACAAATTGAACAGCAGTCCTTAAAATGATTAATAAGCACCTTCAGGAAGTTGTCCATACCGCTGCATGATTAATCTATATGGGTGTTTGCTACCTAATACATGATGGCATTCATCAAAGATGATAACAGCAGCATTTGACATATTGAAGAAACTATGATCAAGTAAGTCCAAGAAGATCTGGGCAGTTAGTACTACAACCTGGAAAAGAGATAAAGGTACTAAAGCATCTTTCAAAATAATAAAAACGATATTTTACAATTAACATTTGCTTTTTAAATTTAAGAGTAGGAATTTTCCACAGCTTTCAAATTTTTAATTTTTATAGCAGTAGCATTTAAACATCGCGAATAAAACTCTAAGAACCTACTTCATGTAACGCAATGAATGCGTCGAATTTGGAAGGTTCTGACCAAATATCCTGATTCAAATGTCCATGCATTTTGCCCACAGTTAGTGTTGTATGATGTTCGATATGTGCTGCTTGCTGTTCAACTAGCGAAACTGAAAATTACATAAAATGCATTCCGATAGGAAATTATACAATAAATCTTCCTCTCGGCACTTTTAGTTTATCACATTTGGTAAAGTCCTCTTAATGAGCTACGATTAATGGATAACTCATTTAACTAATGGAGCCAGTCAACTAAATGCTAAATGCAACAACTATATAACCCATTAAATACTGTTTCAGATTTCGAAATAAAAACTTCGATACATTTGTAAAGTTTCCCAGAAGCGTGTCTTATTAAAAAAGTATCAAGATAAAAACACCCACCTTTATCAACCAGGAAGAAAGCCCGTTTGCCGCCACTTTTCCATGGTATAACAAGTTTGGTTGTGTACTCTTTGATTAGTAAAACGGCAATAAAAGTTTTGCCTGACCCTGTCCCGAGAGGTACAATAATATTTCTTCTGCATGCTTTATCCAGCAATTCAACCTTGAAATTTAATTAGGGAATTCGCAATGAATAATTTAACTCGAGTTCCTAATAACACTAATCAAAATAAATGACCATAATTGGTATTGAATCATAACAACTCGTGAATTGCATGTATAAAGTGGCTATAAACAATAGGTTTATTAGCAATACTTAACTCCAAGTTGACAGTCATATTGACTGGAAGATTGGAAAATGAGATTACTTAAGGAAAACCAGCAATATTTATTAATGATCATACTGAATATACAATAAGCTAAATGGAATAGTATTTCATAACAAATATTGTCGATTAAATTTACATTGCCAAGTGAATAACAGCAGGCGAACCATGGCTTCAACTGACTATGACAGAAATGTTTATTAAATCTTATTCAAAATTTTTAGGTATCAATACCTGATAGTCTCGTGGAGTGAAGAAATTTTTGTCTACATCACTTGCTCGAACCACCATGCTTCCTGAAGTTTTTTTAATTTTTATTTTTTCATATTTTTTAAATCGAAAAATTTTGCGCGACGCACACAAACAGCAAAATACATAAAATATCAAAGCAATAAAAGTAAACGAAATAATCGCAATTAAATATAAAGGTTCCAGATATTTCGAAATATTCAAAAAAAGAAAAGCTTCAACGTTCTTCGTTGCCTTATCATGTTAATTAGACAGTGGAAGGAAAAAAACAATTCGTCGTATCCCGATGGAACATTAAGTAATTAGTCTTATTTCACAATAGCGATCAAGAAGAGTGGTACTCATATCAGTTACTACAAAATCAATTTTTCGAAAAGATTAGAGTGAATGAAGGAAATTTATATCTTCCTATATTTATGAAGCAATAATTATTTACAGACTCCATGCTCAGTCACAACACTGCAAATGATACAGATATCAATTTGAACTAAGACGCTAATTAAAATTAAAAATAAGAAAACTTATCCTAAACTTCACCAAGTGAAGTTTGGAATTTGGGTCATAAGTTTCAAAGAGTAAGTAAAGATTTACGGCTGATAATCATACCACACTACTTTATTTCCTAAATTGGAGAGTACTATACTTGATGTGGTGTCAGATGCAGTTCGTACATAAAGGACTAATTACAAAATTGCACTAAAGGAAAGGCATTAAACGAGGTCCTGATAGCTCCTTCTGGATTTGTCCTTGTAGAAATAGTCCGGTTTCTCCTCCCATAATCCCAAATCTCGTTCATCTCTCAACTCATCCTGTTTGTAGTAATTATGCTTCTGAAGCAAATATTTGATTCTTTTCTGTAGATCATACCACCGTCGAGGTGAATTGATTTGCATCTTTTCCTTATGCAAATTCCGAAAATGAATTAGTTTCACCAATTCGTTGGCCCGATGTTGACCTGGAAAGCCACGAAGCCAAGCTGGAACGTGATACTGTAGCTGAGCTGGGTGGATACTACCATCACCTAACAAGTCGATATAGTCATTCTCACCAAACCTGCAACAGTTTGCGTTTGCATAAATGCTGATATGAATCTTCGCTTGGATATTCTCTTCGTGTAGTGTTACTTTATTGCAAAAAATAAGCATTAAATTTAGTATCCATTGCATAACTTCTAACTTTAACAAGAAATTAGTTTAAAATCTTTTCTCATTCCAACGACACAACTTTTCTCGATAGTGAGTAAATAATTAAGGGTGAATAAAACGTAATAAGTAGGAAGTCCACTAATACCTTGCTTGTGCCGTAGACCAGCAATCACGTACTTTATAATCAGGCTTATGTACTGGTACCTTGCAGTTCGGTAGACGCGGCAAAGGATCAATACCTGGTCGATGGTACCTATATCTATATCCGACATCTGTTATTGGATGCATTTTTTCCTCTGGATCATCGACAACTCGTGGGACGGCGCAACGATCGTGAAAACATCGCAATATTACTGTATTTAGTTGACATCTTGATGTGAATGGACGTACGTGATGCTGCATTTCCTAAAATTGTTACTTCAAGTATTTGAAAAATGCAAACAATTTTTCATTAAATAAAAGATGAATCTGCTTTCAACCTATTCTCGACAAACATGTAAACTTGTCAAAATTGTGCTGCTATATTGCAACAAGAGTTCTTCAACTTCCTCTGGCTTACGATAGCTCCGGTCTCCCTATGTTTTATGCGTGAGGCAGGGTGCGTCGCTTCTATTTGGAGTGGGTTGAAGTTGACTTCTATTGAGGATGTAAGCTTGCATAGTTGTCCCTTCTACTTATATGCGTGCATGGTGCATAATATTGTGTACATCTTCACTTAATTGTACAATTGAGATTTGCTGCAAAACTTTTTAAGGCAAGAAGCAAAAGTGCAACTACATCGAGCACAACGTGTTAAGTTAGAGTGACTTGTCACATGTTCATGTTTTTCCAGGATATCTTGTGCAGTGCCTTACTTTTACTACAGTAAGTAACAATTTTTATTTTTTATAGTGCAAGAAAATGCCGGCGAAAAAGCGTGCGCCACGTATGAGACATAATTATGAAGTAGCACCGGGAGTTATGCGATTTTCTGCTGCGCGAATGTACGCAAAACGCGGTGCGTACGCCAAGAAACCATATCCTGCTGTAAGAAAAAAAGTAGAACGCAAAGCAAAGGTTATTGTGAAACCGATTGGAGGCGATAAGAATGGCAAAGAGCGAAAAGTTCTTGTCAAGAAGGGGGTATGTGATGCTTTCCCTTTTAGGGCTTTTTAAGTTACTACTCGTAATTATCCTCTTTTACTTGTTTCGGATGTATTTAGTTGACCAGTGACCATAGAGTCTGTGATATTCAAATGGTTTTCTCTCACTCATGTCTCTGAGCATTTCTTAGTAATGGTTATGTTCATTTTTTTGCATTTCTGATCACAAGATCTTGTTTGATTTCTTGTCTGGAAAATGAAAATCATTGGTTTGGACAATCTTTTACTCTATCAAACCAGTTTTAGCCGAAATATCTGAAAGAAGTTATAACCACCCGGCGAGTAAAGCGGTCCGTAAAGAAAGTAGCATTGCGACCATCGATCACTCCCGGTACCGTTCTAATAATACTTGCTGGACGACACAAGGGCAAGCGTGTCATATTTTTGAAACAACTGGAAAAATCGGGCCTTCTGCTTGTGACAGGTAATTTTCAGCTTTATAATGGATGAATTCGGCTTTAAATGCTTTCAAAAAGCACTGATTTTTCACAGAAATGGACTGTTCAGTCGTTAATGAAAGCTATATAAAACGAATCTTTATTGGGTGAGGTTATGCTGTTTATCATAAGCAGGACCTCAAAAAAGCTTCAACACTTGAAAATTTGTTAAAATCTTGAAGTTTTAGTAGATAGAGGTTTTGGATGAACTGAGCACGTATTATGAGAAAATAATTCTCGCAACAGATTTCTAAATTTATTCCAGAGCCAATGAAACTGAATTCCACTCCACTACGATGCATAGCGCAATTTATTTCTTAATTTATTCCAGGACCAATGAAACTGAATTCCACTCCACTACGACGCATAGCGCAGGCTTTCGTAATTGCAACGAAGACAAAAATTGACATATCAGGATTGAAAGTCCCACAGCACATTGATGATGCCTATTTTCGGAGGTTCAATTCTAAAAAAGCACCAAAGAAAGGCGATGCCAATATATTTGCGCAAGGAACAACCGTAAGTCAAAAATCGTGTTTTTTCACAACTTCCTTTTTTTACTGATAATTTCTTTGTTTATTGCGATATTTGTTTTTGTGGAGAAAATGTCTTTGTTTTCTGGACTACACTTCTTGGCATGCATTGTAAATGATAAAGATTTGATGTTCTGCGTCACGTAATATGTTTATCAGGGATAGCCGACAATACTGATGGATTACTTCAGTAGAGTGTTCAGTAGCTAAGTATAATTACTTTTAATTGTTAATGTCTCTCTTTCTAGGAGTACACTGTGTCGGATCAGAGGAAAGCAGATCAGAAAACTGTAGATAGCGTGGTGCTAGAAGTGATTCGGAAACATCCAGAAAAAAAATATCTTTTTGGTTATTTGGGCTCCAGATTCGCGTTGGGTAAAAATCAATTTCCTCATCAGATGTTGTTCTAATTTTACTTTTTTCATTTAACGTTTTTCTTCTAAGGTAAAGAAAATAAATGTTTTTATCGAGTCGCGACAAGAACATAGTATATATCAAAGCATGTGCACACTTGTGCTTCCGATGAATTCAAAATACAATGGTTCACTTGTTCGTATATTTGCTGTATGAACAGATGTGGTTTACAAAAATACCAAAACTCAGTTTATTTGAAATTTAGCATGTAACTAGCTAAAGTAGTGCTGCGGATAAATTTAGCGAAATCGCATTGTGATTTTTGCAAAAGAAGTGGCTTGGAAGTACTTTTTTTTCTTTGTAGCAGAGTTCTCAACAATAACATTATTACTGGTTGTTGACGTACTTGTAAAATAAGGGTTTATTAAGGGATTTTCTACTGCAAGGGAAATAATCATAATAGTTGTTGAGATAAGTTGACTGCAATAGGAATTTTTGATTTTCTCGGAACTGCTCATCATATGTGTGATTCCTCAAAATTAGATTTGGAAGGGAACCAGCGGCTGCGGGAAGATGATGGCATCAAATTTGACTTTCAAATGGAATCTTTACTTGTATTTGTTACATCCATTTTTAATGATCATTTGGAAATATTTCCATTTGAAATAGTTTTATTGAATACTTTGTGTGTTACTCGTGCTTTCGGAAATCTGCAGTCTTCAGCTCATTTCCATCCTGGCTGATGGCTAAAAGAAATACATAAGTGAACTTCATCATGCTACAAGGCGTATTCTGGCAGAGAGAGAAAATACTTGAAACGGGTAATGCTCCATTGTTAAGTGCCAGATATAGTTTGATTTAACAATTAAAAGATGGTTAAGATGGTCTTTTAGAATGCAACGCTTTCCAACTTCGATCTCTCTCAATTCTTTTTTTTTCCTACGAAATCATCTTTTGAATAATATTCGTTGTCAAAAACTTGATTATATGAGCACAAAAGAACTTCACAGAAAAAATTTGAGCCAACTTACGGGTTTTGGATTTGGGAGTCCTCCAAGCGACAACACCTTGTTAGCTGATCTGGAAGATTGAAAAAAGACACTCTCAAAAAGTGAAGATCTTAAAAAAAGAAGTAATAATGTCATAGTTGTTTAGGTTTATATGATGAAATAAAAGAAGTAATAAATTACTAACCCAAAAATTTCCGATTCAGATGTTGTTG
This sequence comes from Cercopithifilaria johnstoni, assembly GCA_916381525.1. Taxonomy (NCBI): domain Eukaryota; kingdom Metazoa; phylum Nematoda; class Chromadorea; order Rhabditida; family Onchocercidae; genus Cercopithifilaria; species Cercopithifilaria johnstoni. The sequence goes on from CAKAEH010001481.1 coordinate 81,432, forward strand.
GGTAATCTAAAAACAAAAAGTGCCAAATTTGGATTTGCAACGAAATTACGGGAATAGATTCATATTACCAAGGGACCAATTTTAAATTTAATGTGCTGTATTGGAGGGATTATTTATATTTTAAAATACAGGGAAGAAATTGAAATCATGCACAGAATTTAAAACATACCACTTGCGCTTGTTGAACTCCTAAAAATGATGTTTGAGGATGTTTGTAAATAAAAAATCCTTTGGTTGAAATTATCGAAACGTCAATATAGATAGAATCTACTCATACCTCAAATCCTCAGCCAACTATTATTATTCTCCTTCCCTTTCAAATTTCAGTCTGAGACTGTCTGCTTCTGGAAAATGTAATCTGTCCTATTGTTTTGACACTATTGTCTATTCTCCCTTCCAAACGTATTATGATAGCATTTTTAAAAATAAGCCATACATTGTGCTTTTTTTAAATTGTATATTGACTGTAATTTCAACATCAGCTGATGAAACGTGCGAAATATCGCATGCCAATTTGCCAAGCGTACGATATAAAGTTGCGGTGGCAATTGCCTAAAATTACGAAAATTTTTGAAATTTAAAAAACACATTACGTTGAATAGCAAAATTTAAAATGTCCTCATGCTATCATGTTTTAAAACTTGATCATTTTGATAAGCATTTTATTTCCACGTGATTTGCTCATTTTATTTCCATGTGATATTTTAATTCAACAAAGAGATCGATTTTTAAGTGAAATGAAAATCACGTAGACTCTACCATTAATATGACCAAGCAATACAAGATGATATGAATGAAATATTTTGAAAAACTATAACTAGCTTACTGTAACCTGTTGGAATTATGCAAATTCAGAAACACAACTTAAATTTTTTCTTGCATATTGATTGATCACATTTTGACAGTCGGATTTCCATCGCTATAATTAAATTAAAAAATGTCCTAATACTTATTTACCTAATTTAATTCTTCTCATCTTAAGAAAAGACGAAAAAATACAAATGACAGTTTCATCTGTTTCTGTTTATAATTTGATTTTTGATCTATTATTAAGTAGTAAAAGTCAGTTAAAGAATAGTAAATTCCATCTTATTTTTTAATCTTTTCTTTCAATTACAAATATTTTGTATCAAAACACGTTGATGAATTTTTCCCACAGTAGAAAACAAACAACTCTGAAACAATAATTAAAGGTAAATTTTCAATAAGTCAAGCTTTTGATGTCAATCATAAGATCAATTATGTTTAGCAACAACTTATTGATTAATGCTTCTAGAAATTTCGAGTAATCTCAAAAGTTCCGACTACACTTTAACTTTTAACCATTTAACCTTTAAGGTCAGATGATCATTTTCACTATTTAACATTGTTAAATTCAATTATAATAAAATACTAATACTTTTCCAAGATATTTGGAAGAAATTAGGATACTTTTAAAAAATAAAACATTGGAATTCAAATTTTGATTATATTCTTTTCAAAGGTATGATCATAATTATGATAAGAATGTATGTATCATGATAAAGCAGTAAAGCGTTTTAATAATGAATGAATTCTTTTTTGCACCTCCATTGAATCAGCCTTTAGCACCTTTCAAAAGCTGCTTTATTTGCTAACCTTTAAATTAACATGATTTTTTTTTGAATTGGAGTAAAATTTTTGGAACCGGTTTCTTAGGCCTTCTTTCCTATTCGATGTCATGATAGAATGCATCATCGTTCAAATTCTTTCACTGTACCTTCTCTATTCATTCTCCATCCCACTTACATCAATGATAGCGCATTCTCTTTAAAATACGATGAATTTCCACGGGCGGAAGTAATATACTTCACACTATTAGCTGTTAAAAATCTCACTTCTCCCTTCAACAATATATTACTTCATACGAATTAAAATCTTTATTCCAAAATCCAAATGCTTATATATGTGATCACTACTTGAAGTAATTACATCTCTAATAACTTTTTGAACGAATGTTAAAATATTGAATTGATTAGATCAAATTGATGAAATTGTTTGCATTAATCATTTCTCTCTCTCTCTCTCTCTTTGTTGACTTTAGCAATCTTTTCATCTCTCTTTCATCATAGTTATGTTAATTATCTTTCAACATTTTAATAAATCTTTTAAATTTATCATTCCTTTTTTGTTGACAGTAATTTATTTCTTATTTAATTTATTTTTATTCTAAATTTTCTTTTTTAAGAAAACTATTACTTTTATTAATGATTTCATTAATTATTTCTATTTTTGCCTTCTTTTATCTCATTGTGATCGTTACAATCGATAATATATATGTCCATTATGATAGCGACAGTTGCCTTTATCATTTCTTTAATTTTCAATATTCTAAATGAATTACTTCTTATATAATTAATTATTAAGTTTAAAAATTTTTATCAATTTTATCTCTTGATTAATTTATGCTGTGATTTTATTAATTTTATGCTTCTCTTCCTAATCCTTCATTCTGTGTTATCAGAAGAAGAAATTAAAGTCCTTTAGCGATCCTTATGTTTTCGTATCTTTATTCTCCTCTGATATGTGACATGAAAATTATCTTTAATTAGTTCTAGAAGAAGTAGGAAGAGGAGGAACATATGAAGTAGCTAATTTAAATTTCAAATAAGAGAAATATAACTTTTCACCTTTACTCTTCGTTATAAATCATACTAAGTTAAGAGAAGAAGTGATGAAGAAATATTAAGAATATGGTAAGGCAATTGATTGAAAGAGAATGAAAAAATCCTTTGATGCTTTTTTTACATTTCAAGGTCAGGATTCGAACTAGTCTGTCTCTCTTGCCTTTTTGCATGTAATACAGCTCTATCGAGGAATTTCAAGTTTTCGTGCCTAGAAGTTAACTTAGAACAGTCTTACCATGTAATCTCCAAATTAACATCCTTATACGCTTATTTATTTCATAAGCATACGATTACTTATTTCATAATTTCTTGTAAAAATCATTCCCATTTGTCATTTTTAAAAATTACGAAGTTTTATGTCTGTGATCATAGCAAGTGTTAAGTTTCATACAATCTCTCTTTGAATTAAATGCAATGTCATATTATAGAAATACTATGCGTATTATATTAAGCAAATTAATTCAAGCAATAGAGAAGCAGTTAGAATCTAAGAATTAAGTTTGATTCAAGTTAGGTTGAATTGGGTCAATTTATTCTATTCTAGAATTCAAGTTAGATTGAGATAGGAAAATAGATCAATTACTAATACTTTATTTTACCTTCTCTAACTCTTGCGAGATAAAAATTAGTACTTTTGTCAAATTAATGCATATTCTACGATGTATAATAATAATTAATAATTATAATTATAATGATGATAATAAACAATAATAATAATATATCAGTTATTCAGTACTTTCCAGCTAATTTCAGGAAAAGGTGTGAATTCGGAAAAAGACGTCAATAATTAATGTATGAGCTATGGATATTATCAATGTTTATTACAAATTATAATATCTTATAAATGATGTTTTCATTATGTTTTCTAAAAGGAAAAAAAGCTAAGTATTTAATTGGTACCTTTTTTTATAATTAAAATTTATAAATTCTTTTTATTTATTTTAGTGCAACAATCTAATAACAATCATACTGATTGTTATTAACTTCCATCTCATTACCCTAAAATTTGATTTATGGAATGATTTAATCTCACTTCATTTCTTTCTTTGAAAAATATCCTTCCCAATAACTTCACTTATAATTTCTTTTCATTATAAAAATTAAATCTTAACTAATAGGGATGCACTTTCTGCGTGTATGTGTGTGTGTGTTCAATTTGGTAAGAATAACTTGCAACTCTGCTTATTTCATTCCTTTCCACTATTTAACCAATGTTTAATCACTGATAAGAATTCCTCCTATTTATTATGAAATGACACATTCATTATCACTTACTCTAATTGTTAAGTTTATTTATATAAACAATATTCACTTAAAGATTGTCAAAAATTCTCATTGGGGCGGTGTTATCGAGATGAATTGCAATGCTCTGTGATATTTAAATGATTGTTCAAATTTACGAATAAATGAAAGGAAAGTCTTATCGGATGTGGAAATTACTACGTAGTTTACGATATATTTTCATTAAGCATATTTGATTTCGCCTTAGGACAATATGCTCTCAAGAATTGCATTTTCATTCTCAACTATAATTGCTTACATTTGTTGTTTCTTTCACAGCTACTGATCAAAAAATGGTTGATCCGATTATGCAAGAAGCTTCCTGTTGTCAATTTCATTCTCATAGTTTACTAATTGAATGACTGATTGCAGACAACTGATCAACGGGAAATAGTGAGAAACGGGATCGAAATAAATACATGTGAACTCAAGTTAATCTTTCTTTCTTTCGGTAAATACTTGTTCATCGAACAAGTGGAAAACCTTTCAACCGACTTCGCTTCTATAATTTTTATCATAATTTTATGAGCAATAAAAGCAAGCAATCATCACAGCAGTATAATTTAATCCTTCCATTTTTCCTATCCTATGAGATGAAACATCCGGAAAGACAGAGAAGCAGATATAGCTAATTTACAAATTTTTCTTCAGACTTTGAAAATAAATTTCGAAATTCAGAACTCTGCTTCAAAAGGAACTAACCTAAACTGCTGGAAAGAAGTGAATGTGTCGATGGAGAATAACACATCTTCATCGTTTGAAGAGCAAAATGTTCAGTTACGGCATTCGTCTCTGAAACCTAATGAAACCGATAATATTATGAATGATAGCGATGATGAGCAACTCTTATGTGGCTACGGCAGGTAAATGCATTTTCCAAAAACTCTATTGATTCTCTATTAATTAGAATTTATCACCAATCATTTTTGTCATCTCATATATCTTATGTGAGCATAGATGATTAAATTCTCGTATTGTAGTTGTACACCGAGATGGCTACAGAAGTTCCACACTGCGAAATGGCTGTTACTTATGCTCGGCATCTGCGCATTTGTGCAAAGTTTCGTTGTCAACAGTATATTTCCTGTGGGTTTATCAACTCTTGAAAAACGATTTCATATGACGAGGTTTGTTAAATATCGCACTTATCTATTTCATATTTAACTGATCACTGCTGCATAATTCATGAAGTACATACATTTAAAATGTATTTGCATAACAGTTTATAATCTCAGTTTCTAATTAACAATATTTTTTTATTATAGTACGCAAACTGGAATCATATCAAGTTGGTACGATTTCGCAATTCTTCTTGCGGTATTTCCAGTATGTCACTGGGGTAATACGGGTATGTTTTCCTATGATAATAAATCAGTAATATTTACTTGGCTTAAAATGAAGCGGCATATCCACATATTTTGATGAAATAGATAATTTGTTAAGTCAAAAATAATTCTTTCTGATTGGGTTAAAATGATCATTAGAGATTTGGCTCAAAATAGCAGATAACTTTTTTGTATTATATTATGACAGGTCACAAAGGCCGTTGGATAGGTATAGGTTCATTTTTGATGGCACTTGGTTCATTTATTTGTGTATTACCGCATTATATGGTGCCACCTTATCAGTATCATGAAACAACGCAACTTAACGAAAGTGAACATGGTCAATGCACATACAGGTTCAAGTTGCATAATTAATATTTAAGAGTTCCTTATTCTTACAATGCATTGAAATTTAGGAGTATAGGTAGTATATAAGCGAAATCAATAAGCAAGTTTTTTAAACATACCTGTCAAAAACGCCGTAATGTCAACAACCTTCTTTCAACATTCATTCGGAGAATAATAAATAAACAACAGTGGAATGATTTGATTACTGAATGACATTTCACAACACAAAGCTCTTCGGAATATTCTGGTGATAATATGATAATATTACTTAGTCTGGCATGATCTGTAATCTTATTCCATTTTAAGTCTTTTACGAAATCTTAGAGTTTCGTTTTTATCATATTATAATTTCGGAATGTTACAGAGATAAGTTGGTATCGGATTGCTCAAAGCAACACTCCAGTTCAGCCTCATATTTAAATCCGTATTTTTTGATGTTCTTACTCGGCCAAACATTGCATGGAATCGGTGCAACACCATTATTTTCTATTGGTACCGCATATTTGGATGAAAATGTTTCACAAAAAGCATCACCTGTTTACCTGGGTAAGGACCATTGATACAATTTTCAGAATACTTCAAATTTAAAATCATTAAAATGAACGAAATATTGCTGAAATTTCAGCTATCCATTCAGTGGTGACATCTATTGGACCGGTTATTGGACTTTTCGTTGGCGGTTTTATGCTAACAATTTATACGGATTTTGATCGCGTTGATATGTCAATGTAAGCTCAGAGATATGAATTCTTTCAATGAATTTTTTGAAATATGATGAATATTTCCTTTTTCAAAAGTGATGAAATCCTTTAATATAGCTTTGCATTTCTTGCGAATTCGCAAATATTATTCGACAAATGAAATTTTCTCTTTTCTTTTTTTGCAATTTTAACATGTCGCTTTTTGGTTTTGATCTATTTAATTAATTCATTGTAATATTGTATTCAAAACATTGGTTATAATTTATTTAACGTAATAATCAGTTTATCATAGTTTTATCACTCTCTATTGTTTTATTAGAAATTTCATCTTAGTTTTGTTTTTGTTTCCAATAACTTGCAAATTAGTTGTGAATTAAATTTTCAGGATAAAAATTAAGGATTCAGCAGACCCACGATGGGTTGGCGCATGGTGGCTCGGTTTTCTTGGATCAGCAGTTCTTGCCTTTATTACAGCTTTTCCCATTTTAATGTTTGCTCGAGAGTTACCAGAGGCAAAAAGACACCGTTTGAAAGACGTCAATCAGGTTTTTTTTTTAATATCCTATCAACCATACTATATAAATATATATACAAAATGATAATATCTAATAATTTCTGGCAACAATTCAATTAACTTTTTCAGTCTGAATCTTCAGTTTTAAAAAAAAGCAGATAATTTAGTTCTTATATGAAAACAAAAGAATTTAATGATTTAATAAATTTGTTTTTATTATTCCAGGTGCATGCGATCTCACAAATGACTAATAGCAATATCATTGTGAAAAAAAACCTTAGGTATCTACCACAAGCTGTTTGGGTAAGTTCTAATAACTCTAAGCATATTAACACCAAAATTACTGTTCAATAATTTGCTAATGTTTTGTAATTAAACTTCACGATGTAATTAGACGATTTGCTCGACTCAATATTTTAGATAAAACAAAATGTTGTAGTATGATAATGATGGAGTAGTGATAAGCAGATATATCCGTTGAGAGTTAATACAATTTGTTAGTAGAAATATTAGAATTTCATAGTTATTAACTTAACTTTATTTTTTTTACACTGTAACAGATGAAGACAATGAAAAATCCTTTAAAATATACTTATTTCATTAAATCATTCTACAGAATATTTTACGAAATCCGACATTTGTTACTACAATTGTGTTGGGTATTTTCGAATCAATTGTTATTAATGGATTTGCTGCATTTATGCCAAAAATTCTGGAAGCCGTACTGAGTACAACTCCAACTAAAGCTTCCTATCTTTCCTGTCAGTAGATAACAATAACAATAATAATAATATTATAATATAAATTTTTTGAAACTTAACATTGCCAATCTTTCTTATTTCATTTTGAAGTACTTCAACTTTAATTAATTACAATTTTTGCCTTATTTTTACAATTTTGAGTGATATCTGTAAGTGGAAATCATATAATGTTTCATTTAAAATTTAATGAAATATTAAAAGTCAAAAAAATTCTATAAGTTATTTATTGTTTACAATCGTGAATCTTCTTTATAGAATGCTAAAGATAATGTTGATAAGAAAGAATTTTAAAATAGCATATAATATTATTTTGATTTCCATTAATATTTTCAGCAATAGTAATATTTGCTGCTGCAGCTGGCGTTATGTTAGGTGGAGTTTTAATACGACAATTTAATTTACAGGTTTGTTGTACAGTTTAATTAAATGATAAGCCATTACCATGCATCATCCCTTAATTCATTTACAATAATCATAGCTGATATCACATCACGCTAATTTACAGTCAACTTGTTCGATGATAACTAAGCTGTTTTATTTATAATTTTCAGGTTAGTGGAATGCTCAAATTAATATTCGTATGCCATCTGATAGCTTTAATACTTACGCCATGTTTTCTAATACAATGTCCAGCACGTGACTTTATTGGGATCAATCTAAGTTACAATAATCAGTAAGTGACAAATTTCATTCAATTGTTTTGTTAGATTGTTCAAATGATAGAGAGAAAAAATGATGTTTTTCAAAATTGTTCCTCTAGATGCCAGTGTTATTCGAACATTCCATTTTACAGATATATTGTTGACCAAAGAAATAGGATAGAAATTGAAAAGTTTTATGTTGCAGAAAATTAAAAGGTACCACCGCTAATTTGCATGCTACCTGCAATGATAATTGTTATTGCACAGAGAAATGGAATCCAATTTGTCATAAGGGTACTGGCTATACATTTTACTCTGCTTGTTATGCTGGCTGTACTCATTGGGTAGAAAATTCATCGGTAAGTAATACTGTAGCATATTATTGTAATGCTTGTACCGTAGCATATGCAATATACCGTGTGCATGACTATATTTAATTTTAATATATGTAAGTTTAAGAGAACATATTGGAATAATTGTTCTTGTTTCGATGAATTGATATCATATGTTTTGGAAGTACAGTATGAAGATAATTATTTGCATGATGGTTTTTGTGAAAAAGAATGCGGATATGCTCAGTGGCTATTTCTTGTTTTGCTATTCTTTTCGGTAGTTGCTAGTTTTGCTACCGGAATTCCATCTCAGCAGGTGTTTGTTTTATTACATTGATATTAATTGATTTTACCGGAATATATTGCCTCAAATTAAAACATTTTTGAAACAACCGTAAAAGAAAGACAGTGAATTCATGAAATGATTTCATATCATTCAGTAAAAAAATTTCTTGCAAGTTTTAAAAGCGATATGAACAATATTTACCGAAAGACTTAGATAAGCCATAATTGTTGAATGTATTCAAGTGAAATATAAAATCAAAACGAGTACAGTGTGCAAAAGAATTGTTACTGGTAGCTTACTTTAATAACTTGAAGTATTTATCTGTTACTTATCTGTATGAGTAGTAATTTTTGCAGATAATGCTTCGAGTAGTTCCCTTTGAACAGCGTACCTTAGGTATTGGTGTCCATTGGACATTTCTTCGACTTCTCGGTTTGTTTTTCTTACCTTTAGTTTAACTTTTTCATTCGAATCATAACAAACTAACTAGTATAACTTTATTTTCTCAATAAAATTTCAAGCAAATTTATATGATTCCTATTTAACGGCTTAATTAATGCAATAAGGCTTAATTAGTTCACGTAGAATTGATTTAATTCCGTGGTATTTTTTTCAGGATTTATTCCCGGAGGAGTATTATTCGGCATGATGATAGATACAGCTTGCTTGAAGTGGAAAGAAGAATGCGGAAAGCGACAGTCCTGTTTGGTCTATGATCCCTATCGATTATCTTGGACTATCATGGCTGTTGGTATGTTCCTTTTCTCTTCAGAAAATTTTCAATCAAAGAAATGAGTGAAAAGATGTAATTTTAAAGCGGATAATTTTATATCTCAAAGAGAAGTAATGTGCTATTTCACTTCCTCTTTAGTCTTCACGTGAGTAATTGAATTAACGTAAAACAAAGAAGTATTTTCAGCAATAGTATGTAAATTGGTTACTATCTTGGGTACCATCCTTGGTTACATAACTTACCGTCCTAACGATTTGGATAATAATATATCGGTACAAACAACCGATAGTCGTGGACCCTTATCACTTACTGTTAATGATGATCGACCACCAGATGAAATCAGATCGTTTGATGGTGCAGATTGAAAGCCAAAAAAAATGCCTTTTATTCACTTCATGGCACTCTGTTTAGAAGTGGTTGATATAGGCCTAGGCTTATTAAGCAATATAGCAGATCAGAGGAATTACATATGGTATAATACGGTGATAACGTAGAAAAGTTGGAAAATGCCTTCGAATTGCAGGCCTGCCTTCGTGAATTTCTTCTTTTTGGTCTGCCTTTGTGAATTTCTTCTTTTTAAATTTGTCCATCACTGGTCAAAACTTCCGTTACTTAAAAGTTATATGAGTAAAGTAATCAAATTAATAGTTGCTATCAATTTAAGAATAACTCTAGCCAATTATTATCATGAAAGGCACGCCTCTATGATCACAATTATAAAGTTTCTCAATAGTTCACTACCTGATATAAATTCTTATCATTTAACTTTTCTTCGTTTTGTCGTTAATGTAAGTAATTTATTATATACGTTTTAAACTTAATAGTACTTATCACTCTTAACATTTCGTTTAGATTTTCAAATTATGCAAATTAATGAGGAAACAAGCAAGAAAAGTCCACTACTTATCTTTTTGTTAATCAAACAACATTCTTAGAGTGAAAATGATTCGAGCAATTGTTAATATCATTTTAGAAAGTTAAAAGAAATCATTAGTGGGATTAATATAATAGTTGATAATGAATGCTGATAATGTTTTTATACAATATGTCCATTGCGCCTTATCAGATTTTCATGTTATGCTCCTCTATTCAGAAGAATCCATATGAGATACTGATTCAATTTTCAAGCTCAGTAAAATGTTGAATTGAGCAGCACTTTAAATAAAAAGTGCTTCTCATTATCTTCGTTTTTATTCTTTCTCAAAAACAATGCCGTAATACTGACATTCTAACTAATCAGCGTATCTCATAGAGAAAACTGAAAATTTTATGCTTAATCAATTAGTTATTATGATAATATCATAATTATATATTATACGGCTTTATTATTTGCAAAGTGTTGCTCATATGGTTTTGTTGTTAGTATAATTCATTCCTTGAATATAATAAATATTTCAAGCATAGTTAAGCAATGAAAGCTGAAGAAAGAAATCATCAATCAATGTCATAAAGAAATTGCCATCATTCTTTTTGAAATGAACGGTACAACGTTATCAAAATAATAATTTAAAAAATTTCCATTATTTGACTATATCGAAATAATTCTAAACGAATTTTTCAACATTCTTCTTATCTTTAATTCAATCTTGACAGATTAACTTTAAAATGAGCAAACTTTTTACCGGAAAAAAATGTCGGAACATTTGTTGTAATTTTCACATTAATTTAATAGCTGGTATTACTGGCTGGAAATTGCCAGAAATCTAAGTGTAAGAAATTGTATGAGATATGATAAGAAGTTATCAGACTCATCAATTGGCTGTAATGTATTTTGATTCTTTTAATTTGAAATTATAAGTATAATGCAGCATTTTGTTATTAAAAAATTAATAAGTTATGTTGAAATTTGTTTAAGAAATTATTCACTAAAGTATCGTGTTTGAGGAACTGGTGTTGTGATGTTTAAAATTTTGTCAATTAAAAGAATTGTGAAAATACTAATGACAGCTTAATTGATGTTTTCAATTTCATAAGATTTCAATTTCTTAAAAAATTTCCTAAGGATTTTTCATTGAAATTTTGTTTTCTGCAAGAATTTAACTTAAGTGATTTATTTTGATCAAATGTGCTGAAAATAAACTCATTATTATAACCATAAATAATTTATAGTAATACCGGAAAAAATAATCGACCAACAGGTTCAAAGAGAAATTGCAAACATTATTTACGCATTCAGCAGTATTACTACTATGACTTCATTGACATTCTAGTGTGACTGATATGACAAATAATAAATTTAATAGTACTGCTGAAACGCTTTTAGAATCATAAAGATTATTTTTATGATTCTTTAGAATCATAATCATCTTTATGGTTCTTTAGAATCATAATCATAAAGAATCTAAAGGAAGTATCGGAAATGTTGGATAAATATAAACATCTAAAATATCAATGGGAAATTCTAAAACAAAATAATATATAATTTGTTGGCTTAATATCTTTTTGCGTTATCAATAAGAAATAACACATAGTATGAATAATTTAAATTTTGTTAAGAAAAAAAGCTGAAGAAACATAGGTAAGATATAAAAGGCTCGAGAAATCTTAAGCTTCTAAAAGAAAGGCTGATGAGAAGTTTGTGAAGTTATTAACTTTTTAAGAATTAAATTTCCAATTTAATAAATTTATAAACAAAAGAAATGCAAATTTCAGTAGAAAAAAAAAGAAATGAATTCTTACCGTCGAAAAAGTGGAGAGCAGAGAAATATTCTGCAGAAGAATTAAGGAAATTTTTGATTGATATAATCGAAACAACGATAAAATGTCTGACTCGAATTTCGATTCCTAAGGAATAGAGGTCACAAACATTTACCATAATTTATCCTCATTGAGATTATCATATATGATCAGTTTCAATTTAGAATTTGCAATTCTAAATAAATGGTTTTAAATAAAAATAAATGGTTCAGAAAAATGAAAGAGAAGATCCATCCGATTCCTCCTATCGTTTAAATCTTTTATTTCAGTTTTTCATTTTTCTAATATGAAAAAAAGGAGAAGAAAGTGATGAATATACAGCAGATATCAAAAAATCCTATTCTTACTTTTCTGCAGGAAAAAACTTTTTAGGTTTCCAAAACAGAATAACATATTTTCATTTTTTAAACTTATATATTATGTGCATAATTATTGTGAGTAAAATTCAATCTGATTAATTTGTCATTTGTAGGATGATAACGATCAGATAATCCTAATTTATGATATTCAGTGGAAGTTTCAAATTGTGTTAGAATTCTTCTTCAAATCTCATTTCCTTTCACAATTTTAAAACAGCAACTTGGAAATATTAACATTTTACCTAAATAAATTTCAGTGAAATATAAATTAATATATAATGAGGGAATAGTTTGAGAATAGGAAAAAATTCAGTGTAATATTTCTTCTCTTACTTATCAATTCTTCATGAAATTGATTTTCTACAAATTTCCTAAATTTTTCTAAGCCATTTTAAATTTCGAAGTTTAGAATTAAATTAAAATTCATACCTGGCTTAAATTTAAAATTAAAATTTGACATTTCTTTAGTTTGCTAATTTATTAAACGACTAAAGGATGGAATTTATATTTGTTAACAATTGTTGAAAAGATATTCGAGTTAATTCCCATTTAACATCAGTCTGAGAATTACTCTGCACTTCAAAGTTTTGTTTCAATATACATGTAACATGCAGAATTATTGTTTTCGTTATCTTCAAGACTGAAACCAAAAGTTTTGGATTTGAAAGATTAAAGTCAAGAAGGTATTTTAATTAATTAAAGACTCCATTAATTACTGTATTGACAGATAGGTTATTACTAAATTTTCTTATTTATTCAATAAAAATAGTTTTTCTGTTAAAGCACTCTGAAAATAATTTAATATACTTCCAAGGAAAGAGTATACAAAAGTGAGATAAGAAATTAAATTATCAGAATTTGAGGGAAGAGAGAATTCAGAAACGATGTTACAATTGATTTCAGAAAATTTTTATTTCACAAATAATTTATATCAAAATTTAAAATACGATAAAGAAGGTAAGTTTAAAGTAAAATTTTACGAAATAGCATATCAATATCATGCAGAAAAAATCGCAATTATCGAATTGATGATATTTGAAATAGATAAGAAAGGAAATAATTTAATAAATTTAGATAGAAATTATACCTGAAATATAACAAATTGATACTAAAATACCTGAGATGAGGAAGAAAAAGGTAAGAGACAGATGAGACATATGAAAATTTCGCATTTGGATAGCAAAAAAGATATTAGTATTAGTTTTTTTAAATCATCTATTACTATTTTATACAACAATTACCACTTTCTTATGGTCCTATCAAATGCTATAATTAGATTCAATTATACTTTTACTATAAGCAAAAATTGAAATTTTAAGCTTTAATGCCTAATAGACTTCCCAAATTAGATTTTAAAGTAATACATAATATTGGTAGGAATGATAATTTACTTCTTATTTAATTAATATTCATGAAAAGAAAGAAAAAAGGAAAAAAATGATGAAACAAATTGTAAACGTGAAATTCATGCGATTTCCATTGTTACAATAATCACCGGTACAGCAGCATACTTCTACGGTACCTCTGCTATCACTTTTATGTATACAGCCTTCAGTCTGTAATATGAAATGATTAATGTCAATTGCAAGATACCAATTTGATACTTACAACAAATGAGCATTCATTAAAATTAACATTCCATGAGCTTTGATAGCTATCAAAATAACCTTGCAAAATTTATGTTTTGATGAGCCTGGCATTTCTTGATCACAACCATGAGCAAATCCTTTTACATGTTCTATAATATGATAGCAATTCAATAGTTCATTAGCGCTTGGATAATTTTTTTAATTAAAAAATTGATAAAACAAAAATAGCCAATCGTTTGATGATATAGTGATAAAATGATGGTCGATATGATGATAACGATTAAAAGCAAAATATTCTGATTCTTTATTAAAATGGTGTAATAAAAATTTGAAATTGAACCTCCATTTGCAGTTGTATCAGATTCTAATTTCAAACAGAATTCAGTTTCCGATTGACAGGTAACTACACTGTCTTTTATAGCACCACTCTTCTCATTCACAATACCAAAGCCATTAAATATACATTGCAATGAGTTAACTGTAACGATAGTTAATGCGACAAGAAAAATCCTGTGAAGCATACAGTAGAATAAATCTTCTAGCAATAGTAATTTCAAAAAAATATATCCTGTAAGAATTGATCAATAAAAAACTTCAGATGAACAAATGAGAATTAGAAGAAGTACGAAACGTCTCATCACATAAGCTCTTTTTGACAATTCCGCATTCAGGCATAATGAATTTTGACAATTCCGCATTCAGGCATATTGAATGAATATTCAAATTTATGAAACTAAAGATCAGCAAAAGAAAAGTGAACAAAATCAGCTAATACGCAATTAGTGATTTGCATAGATGAAAAAATTTTACATTACACAATGCTATATGTAACATGCGGAATTTATTTTAGAGAAAAAAATAGGAAACTATAAAGATATGTCAATTTTTTTTAAAACGAAAGGTAAATGGTAGTTGCATAAAGAAGAGTGGCTGCTCGAGCTGATAAGCAATGATAATGACAATCTGGTTTTTCCTTTAGTAAATAAAATTGTCATTTAAAACCAGATTGAAATGTTTCATTATTTATAGCGAGAAACATGCATGACTACATTTACGTTAACTATCTTATATAATTAAATAAAATTTAAATTTTGAATTCAAACACGAAATGAAAATGATAACATTTGCATTCATAAGCAATTAAGAACTTTTAATGGAAGCCGATAAATGTGTAAAGAGAAAATCTTTTTGCTTTCTACTTCACTTAGTTGTTAAACACTTTAAATCGTTTGAAATAATTTATGATGAAATTAAAATTATATTCGAACAAAAAAAAAATCCTTATAATCTCCGGGAATTCTTAGATTTCCTGAAATTTAAAAATAACAGAATTTTTGCAAAATAAATTTTTAAAAATATTTTTGCAAAAACTACATGAATAATTTTAAGTAATTTAATTTAAAAATAATAAACATATTTTGTAATATTAGCTGGCAACAAGTTTGATTAAATAATTGAGATGTTATGATTGAAATTTATTATGATTATCATCAGCTTAGGCATATATCTTTGCTATTTTCGACTACTTTTATTCTTAAAATATAATTCTTCAAAAATATTAACTAATTTCTCTGCAATCTTCCCAGAGAAAGTTTAATCATTAACGAACTTAACTGTAGAATGAAATTAACGATAAAATAATAAGAAGGATTAAAATAGGAGGACGATCGTATAAATTGATGAAAAGAAAATGCTTATTCTGCAAAATCATACATTCAAATATACTACAAAATATTTTAGAAGAAATCTTTTAACTCAAAGACTTAACTAAATTTTAATTTTAAACATAAATACTAAAATTTATTTATTTGTTTAATATTTATATTAAACAAATTTCACTAAATCATTTAATATTTTTATACATTCAGATCTCTTCAAAATATAAGAAAAATAGGAATAATTCTAAAATAATAATTAAAATTAAATAAAAAAAATTGTTGGCAAATTTTAAAAGAAATATAATTAAATAAATTACAAAAGTTTTTCGAATAATAATGAAGTTTCACAAAGAAAAGAAATAAAACAAAAAGATCAAAGATGAACTTTTAAATAAAGAAATAATTTATAATTAAAATGTATGATAGAATTTTCGAAAGAATTTTAATACAACAAAGAAAATAAAGAAAAATTTGGAGGATGAAATTTTCTAAATGCAAAAATGAAGATTGAAAGAAATATTAGCTAAATGAGAGAGAGAATACTCAAAGATTTTCTTTGTTAGAAATTGCGGCTGGCAGAAATAATTGGCAGAAAGTTAAATTTAGTCAAATAAAAAAATAAAATAAAATATCTTAAACAAAAATTCATTCAAAATAAATATCAGAGATGTACGGAAAAAGCTTCCACAAATATTCCATACGTAACTTTCAAACATAAAGTACAATGAAAATGAATCATATCAATTTAACAAATGTCATATCAAATTTTCTCTTAAGTAGTGTCATTTTAAATAATACTGCCTCTCTCTCTCTCTTTTTTTAATATTAGAGCCCAATTCGTTCATAAGCTGTCTGCAACTTAATTCGATATCATTGCGCATAGATGTATATATCAAAGTGTTATGATTCAATTAATTAAATCTTAAGAAATATTCCTTCCAGTTAAATTTTTTGACTGTAATCAATGAATGGTAGTATGGAAGTAGTAAACAGATTGGTTGATGAAAAATTCGGAAAAGTTTGTCAATTAATAAAAAGTACAACTTATGTTTTTACCATTCCTATTATTTTCAACAAAACAATTTAAAATCATTCAATCATTTCTTCCATTTATACTTTTCAAATATTTTTCATAGCAAAATCTTTTCAATTATTTACTTAGAAATATTGAAATAATAAAGGTAAATTTGTATTTAAAATTTAATATAATAATTTGAGACAATTTTGTCATTTGGCATTTTCCTTCAAATTCACAAATTTAAATTATTAAGTATTCTCTAAAATTACCTTTCATTCTAAAAACACTAATTTCATTGTTTCAGTTTCTTTTGAAATATGCTATTATTATGATATAAAGATAATTTTAATAGTTTACCAATTGATTAATTACAACAATCAACTGATACTTTGATTGCAACAAACTTTTAATCATAAAGAAAATAAATACTTTTATTAGAGAAAACTTAATCAGATATCGACTGAAAATTCTGTTAGTAATTCATGGTGTGGTTAAAGTTTTAAGGTAAAACTTCATTATGCCATATTATCATCGAGTGATAAAATTGCGATAAAAATATGCGATTATTTTCCACGTGTACAAAAATTAAAATTTATTCATCAAAGATTTTCAAAATTGAAGAATACAGAGATGTAACAAGTTTTCATATCAGAATGAAGCGAATATTGATAAAATCAATTATCTCTAATTTATATTACACTTTCCTTTTAAATTACGATTTCATGCAAATTCAAAATTACTTAAAAACTGAAATTACACTTTCATATGTTACTTTAAATTGTCCTTTGTGCTATTTAAATCACATATTTAAATTATGAAAGTAAAAATATCAGAGCATTGCTAACTTATAAAAAAGTCAATTATTCTTGCATTCAGTTATATGAAATGATCATATGGACGGTGCCCTCTAAAGAAATAGTTATCACTCTCTAAAGAGATACTTATCACCCTCTAAAAAGATAGTATTGAATAGAAAATTGACAGAATGTTAACCAGTTTTGAATATCAATTTGACGGAAAAATTCAATCATGGAATTCTTAATCCCATAATCTGATGCCATCTACCTATATAAATGGGATCGATGGGAAATATAGTAGGTGAGAATTTAAATGGAATTCATTTACAACGGATATAATAGCAAACCTTTAATTAATGATGCCTAGATGTAATATTTATCGATCAGTGAAAAGATTCTCCAAAATGGTGCTGATTTTATGGAAGTAACTTGATGGATTTCTCTCTTCTCCCTTTTCTCTTTCCGTAGACTCGTAAACATACAACTGTTGATTTTACATATGAAGGAAATCTCAAAAGTCACTTCAACTTGTAAAGGTAATTTTATTTCTATCGATAGCAGTTAAAGTGAAAACGAATAAGTAATATGAGAAAAAGGAAGAGAGAGAGAGGGAGAAAGAGGTCAGATGGGTCAAACGAGAAACTAATCATTCTGTATGTCCAGATGTATTTGGTGATAAAGCTCATCGATATATAATATAAGCAATGAAAAAAAAAAATGATTTTGTAACATTTTTTTTAATCTTCTCCTACATTGTGGAATGCTGGAATGAAATGGTAGTGCAAACTTCCGAGGGTCATAGTTCACTTATTTTATATGATTGGTGTGAGAAACGGCTACTTCGACATCTTTTGTCCTTGAATGAAGCTGAATTCAACTAAAATGTATTGAAATTAGCGCGGACGGGATAAATGAAAATTCGGCTAAATTAGATATTTGAAATAATGTGCAAAAAAAATAACTGTACCCATCATTAAATAGAATGTAAATGAAAAAATTAAACAGTGATCAAATTTTCGAATATTATCACATCAATTTCAATGAAGCATATCATAAGGAGTGAAATGATAACTTCTGAAGTTGAAAAAGTATTTTAGGTCGGTGGGCCGATCATATAATATTTCAAAACGTTTAATTGATAAAGGAAGAAATTAGTGTTATTAAAAGAAAAGCAAATATCGTTTTATTTCTTGTTTCTATTTTCTATGATTAAATAATATTTCTGATCTAATATTAACGTTTGTCTCAGACTTCAATTGAAAAAATAATTTATATAAAATTGAAATTAATAAATTTTTACGCCTAATTTACGTATGCTATATTAATAACAAATGTATTCAAAAATTTTGCAAAAACAATAAATAAATATGCGATTTATTTCATCAATTAAAAATTAGTGCATGAAACTGATGAAAATGGTTGTCTTAACAAAATGATAAATGAAACATTTGATAGGGATAGATTGATAAAATGAAATAAATTAGTGATAATATGATTGAATAAGTTTGTATATCAATTAAGCAAATATCACAGATTAAATAAAATATCACGTTGGATTTAAAATGATTAAATTAAAGAATTTCGATTACAAATTTGAAAAATTACTGCGAGATTTTGTTGCAGCACGAAAGAGTGGAATTCGAATTTTATCCAGAAAATTGTAGAATTTCGAAAAATTTTATTCAACAAAATGCTTGCTATAGTGCAAAAAATACACAATGCTTGCTATCGTGCAAGATATTTTAAGCAAAATGAAATATTAGCATAGCTGCTCGATTTAATTAAATTTTGGATTGACAGAATGGAATAAATTAGTGATAATATGATTGAATAAGTTTGTAATAATAAGAAAGTGACAGAATTAGAATAGATGGTGGCAATGTATATGAAGGCAGTACACTTCGATCAATGAGACATGAAATTTAAAAAATTGAATATGTTAAGATCAGCGATCGTTCGATCAATTTAGTCTGAAGTACTGTCACTAATTATATTAATTAATTTTCAACAACAATTTTACTTTTCTTAATATGTGATATGCATAATTTCTGTAATTTTATACTTCTTTTGTGATTTATAAAATTCATACCAAAATCTCAAAAAAGAAACGTTTCCCAATTTAAAACTAAATTTATTTTCCTATTATAATTGTTTATAGAAAACGATGTTAGACAATTGCACTTTAAATGTTTTATGATCTTTCTATACCAAATCTAATTTTATTTATATATTCTCAGATATAGGCAGACGATCGTAAAGACCAAAATGGAGAATTTGATATTAATATGTAATGAGAGAAATATAATAAAGTATATGTGATAGGTGGCGTATATGAACTATTTCAACATCAGAGATTAGCAAAAATGAGAAAATAGACATTCTCAGGTAGGAAAGAAATCATTCTTTGTCCTTGGTGAATTTTCACATAATGTAATTGAGGACTAGCAGTATTGCTGTGCTAACAACAATTAATGAGGTGCTTTTGAGCGGTATTCCTGCTCCAGCTGGATGATACGGTGGATACAAAGTGTGCGAATCACGAGGAGATGCTGTTGTAGTTGCATCGGGTGTACAGCAACAGATACCATTCCCATCCGGACACGGCTGCAAATTCAATAATATTAAGAAAGTTTGTCAATATCAATTTTTGATGGTATGATCTATAACACTGATGAATAATTCTACCTGCAAAGGTAAGAAATAAAAAAATGAGAAGAAAATGAAAAGAAAATGATAAAAGTAAAATTTGATGAATGATAAATTAAAAAGAGTGCAGAACTTACCACACAACATTGTGTGCTAACTTTTGGCTGTAGTATGTTAATGAACGGCTGAAAATGGTATAATGCATATGGTTGTTGTGGTATAATATTAACTGGTGCCGGAAGCTGTACTTGAGGTACACGAATTTGTACCGATGGAATTATCAAACGAGCATCTGAACCACTAATATACGTATTGATCAATCCTTCTCCATCAGTTTTGATAAATCCTCCAGCAGCACTGCTTACCATTGTTGCAGATACTCCCTCACAATCTTAAAACGAATATTTTACTCTTACTTTTAATTCGATTAAATAAATAGATATTATTAGTATTTAAGTTTATCAAATTGAAAATTAGCAATTGGAATTGAAATGATACACGAAGATTATTTTTTGGTTTCAGATAAATCGAAGATTATGAATAAATCATTTCTCCCGCTAGATTTTCTTCAATTTTTTTTAATAACGGAAAGCGTTTCAATTTTTATGTACCTATTAGAGAATGTGTTATCACATTGAGTGTGTTGATTTGACCAATTCCTAAATTGGTGACAGTTTTACCTGTGCTTTCATCTCTATCCTCGATAGTACATTTACAGCAGAATTTCGAATCTTTTTTATTAGAAACTGCAATTGGTAAAGCGGCGGTTGTCAAAATATAAGTGGATATCAGTACAGAACACAACATACGTAACATTATTACCCTGAAATACCACAAAATCTATTTATCATTACAAAATGATTAGATAAGATTAGAATAAGGATCATAGCTTACTTCACAAAAAAAGATATTCATCCTATTTTAACTTCTATTTACTACAGGTAATGGAAAAAGGTTAACTCATTTTATGCTCAAGTTTGTCAATTTTATTTCTTTTTTCCTCCGCTTAGTATTTGCTAAATAACTTTATGATGCAACTTTAATAACCAATGATCAATCAATGATCATCAAAATTTTCTGATCCAAGAGTTCATATAAGTCTACTACGTTAATTCTACATAATATATCTACTAATTTTGTTTGGTAACCTACTAAAAGCATGAAATTTAAATGAAATTTTGTTAAAGCTAAATAGCATTTTCTATGAAATTAAATTTCAGAATTTAGATGGCAAAGGAAATGAGAGAATATTTAAGCTTAAAATACTTCTACAAAATTGTGAAGAGCAATAAGTAAATCAAGAAATATTATAGATGTGATCGGTTGGAAGCAATGCTTCGCCTCGTCTTCCATAACAAAGTTATGAATGGAAAAAGTTCTTTTACTAAATGTGCACCACAAAATCAAGACGTGCTCTTTAATATTAATTGAAATATTTTGTAGGAAAAAGAATTCAATACCAAAGAAAAAACTTTTTGCTAAACTGACTCATTCATCATTCTAAGTGAGAAGAAAAATATTCATCAGAAGTGAGAAATATGCGATGGAGAAT
Source organism: Cercopithifilaria johnstoni (assembly GCA_916381525.1). Classification (NCBI taxonomy): domain Eukaryota; kingdom Metazoa; phylum Nematoda; class Chromadorea; order Rhabditida; family Onchocercidae; genus Cercopithifilaria; species Cercopithifilaria johnstoni. Next base: position 103,315 of record CAKAEH010001481.1, read on the forward strand.
TTATTCGTAATGGGCGCAGACATAATACATTGTTGCGATACGCATATTTAATATTTGATGATCGTCTTCTTATGAAGCAATCATTTCTAAATGAAATAATTTTTGAAATTGATTTCATCATTGTTTCAATCTCACATATATTACCATTGTTTGTATATTTCATTCTAATGATCAAATAAATTTTTATAAAAATTTAAAAACAAAAGGAAAGATGAAATGATTTAATTTGTTTCTCTTACTTATAGCTATTTTTCATTTATCAGAGTTAAAATTAAGTTATGCAGTGATTTAAGATAAGGTAAAGTGACTTTTTACAAATAAATGAATTTAATTGATATAATCATAATCTTCTTCAGAAATGTTTGATATCATAGTTTAATAGGTAAACAGCGTTTATGAATACTATGGAAGGAATCGTAATCTCTAGTCTTCTCAAAATCTCTTACCGATATACAAATTAAATATTCATCAAGTATCGCCCATAGATGAGATATCAAACATTCTTCATGTATTTCAGGTAAAACCATTTTAGAAGTTAATAAATTAAAGTTTTGACTCATTTATTGATTGGATTAAACTGAATTTGTGCAACAAATGATCATTGTTATAAAACGTTGTACTTCAGAAAAACTTGTATACTACTTGCTATTGCTATTTTTACCTTCTAAAAGGAAAAATAAAGCTAAGAAATGCTTAAATTGATTGTGTTACCTTTTCACAACTATTAAAATGTTAATGTCACAGTTTTTTAAATGCTAATTTATAACTTTATTTTTATTAATCAAAGTTTATCATAACAATAAATCATTTTATCACTTTGATATTAACTGTCAAAGTTATATTTCAATTCAATAAAATCTTCTAATTCATATTAATTTCATCTCATCTCTTTTTTTGGCTAAAAATGCAAAATAAAAACTCTTTTGAATAAAATGAATTTTGTTGAATGAAAAGATAATTAGGAATTAAATATGCATGCATGCATGCATTCTTTCTTTTCAAAATAACTTTTGCATCTTATCTTTACGGATATATACTTTAAATAAAGGACATTAATTAATTAAATTAATTTAACACTTTTTATAGCCACTCTTTTCACATTTTTTCTTGGTATCAGTTAGATCAGAAATACAGTGTTGTTTTCAAAAATTATTTGTCATACTATTTTATGATCATTTCATTATATCTCCGAACACTGAGTGTCCCGAATATGATAACCTTTGGATCACTTCATTCCTATCATACAAGAATTCAAGTAATAATATTAATGCAATAATTTTATTGCTGTAAATTTTATAATAACATTTAAATGATCAGTTTAGCCATTGTTTTATAAATATTTTAATTTGAACTGTTTGCCAGTTTTTCTTACACATTCTTTTATGAAATATAGAAACTTCTGGAATATTCAATGAATCACTGATATTTCTAGTGAATTAAGTTGTGGAAAACCTTCAGAAAACGTTTCAATTGCTCATTTTTTTATAACAAATAAGTCATAAAGGGTAAAAGTTGAGCAATGTGATTCAATGATAATTTCTATGAAATTCCTTTCTTTTCCTTAATTAATACTATAGCCAATATAATTGATTTTGTTTTATCAAATTCTTAAAAAAATAAATAAGCATCTCTGATAGGCGATAATGAAATTTCCACCCTTTTTCGTTTTATACTGAGCTGGGCGTCCCAACAGAAATTTAGACGAGTTTGCTTATTATCTTTGATCCGTGAATTTTCACTCCGTCTATTTTTCAAGTTTGAGGATCACAGTCAGAGTGAATTTTACCGATGGAGGGGGGTGAGCTGTTAATGTTGTTTTCATCATTGACTTTGGTTTGTCGGTTGGTCTTTCTTGATCAGCTGCTTAAGTTTGTTCATCCTTTACCATATATGATTTAAAAGTATTCGAGCTATTTACACATTATCTGGACTAAGGTCTTTACAGCAAATGGTAATTTAAGAATGCCTGCACCCGTCGTGCGGATTATAAATGCGGATCCGGAACGCGTTTACAAAGCTTCGCTGTCGCTTTCCGGATGTGGATTCCTCTGCATATATCATGCTGGTGTGTGCGCAGCTGTTAAAGAATATGCTCCGCAGTTGTTGCAAAATCGAATTTCCGGTGCTTCTGCGGGCTCCATAATTGCTGCTAGTATTGTCTGTAATGTCTGTATTTCCCAAACTACGAGCTTCTTCCTCAGCGTCGTCTCTGAGGTAAGCACATTCAGAAATAACTTTTTGTTTCCTATTGTAATGGCCGAGATATTCAACAGAAGAAACACTACTTTTTCGAAGTAAGGTATATTAAGCGAAATAATTAACGCTGTCATCCTTGACGTGCTGCATGTTAGTTGTTATGTTTCATCATTTTGAGGCAAGGTCATATACATTTGGTGTTCTAAATCGAGATTTCGACTTGATGAAATTGCTGCGGATGAAACTGAATGCAATCTTACCAAGTAATGCTCATGAGCTTTGCACTAATCGACTGAGGATTTCCGTAACTCGATTCCGTGACATGGAAAATGTGATATTGGATAAGTTTCACACCAAGGATGAACTCATTGAAGTATTTCTTTCATATTTCATTTTGTTTTATGGGGGCATTTAATATTATAGATAGCGGACTAAGCAGATGGGTATTTGATGTGCTTGCCTTACCATGAAATGTACACGTGATCATATTTGGTGTTTGGATGCTTTGGACAGATTAATTTGGATTATGAATAAGCAATTCTTCTGTAGTCTTTAGTTAATAAGTGGAGATGAGTTTATTATGGTAATTAAGAACATCAGGCTTTGAAAATATGAACAAAAGAAATGGAAATTTAAATGAAGACAAGTTTTTATACATTTTTATACATGAGGCAAGTTTTTTTTAATACGTAGAGTTTAGTTAATAAGTGGAGAGTGCCCCTTGTGATATTGATAAGTATATTTGATTTGATTAGTTTGCTTATTTCTATGCACTATACCTTTTGAGTCAGAATCCTTATCACTAAATTACAATTTTCTATCGAAACGAAATTACGAGACGTTTGAAAATCTAATACTTTAGATGTTGTTTATTGCAGGCAATTTGTTGTAGCTGTTTCATTCCTGTATACGGTGGCTTTGTTTATCCAACGTTTCGGGATGAAATTTACATTGACGGTGGCGCTAGTAATAATCAACCGATTATCGATACCGATACTATAACAGTCTCTCCATTTTCGGGTGAATCTGACATTTGTCCAACAGATGAAGAAAGCGCTAGGTTAAAACCTTTGCAATAAATTTTTTGACTAACACCTGTTAAGCTAACTGACTTTAATTATTCCTGATCACACTGCATCCGCTAGGTATTTAGATTGAACATAAGAGCCATAACCTGGAAAGAGCTATGGTATACTGAAGGATGGATTGGTAATGCAAAATGCCAAATTTTGATAACGTAGTGGTTTTTTTCCAATTATATCATTTCGAAATCATGAATTTTGTATTAAATTGTAGCTTATTTGAATGGAATTTTTCTGGTACTTCTATTCGATTGACAGCGAATAATTTGTATCGCACTGCTTTATGTCTTTTTCCTCCGTCTGTTGAGGAATGTGCATCCCTGTGCCGAAGTGGTTTCAATGACGCCTTGAAATTTCTTATTGATAATGGTAAGTGGAAGAAAGTAATGATATTTCATAACGCTGTAACTGAAATTATGTTAAGCTTAGATTTGTTTGTTTGGTTCATGTGTGGCGCTTCGGATTTAGATTTATCAGTATCTTGGTAAATGTTTATGTTTTTTATTCAGCTAATAAAATGGAAAAATGAAGTGTTGAGAATTAGCAGTTATATGTTTTCATTGTTTTCAATTTTTCACATGTCATGTCTATAGATTTATTTTTTTGATTTGCTTTCTCTCAGATTTCTGGAAAACTTTTGGCACACAGCAGTTTGTTCTTATTTTCAGGGTTCACATCAAATGCAGTTTGCCTAGAAGCAGATTTATCAACTAATTTGAATCAGATAAATGAAGCACTTGATGTGGCAATATCGTCGACCTCTACGAACCGTCAGGAAAGGTTGTGTTAAAGTTGTCAATTAAAAATGTTTTTTAGGTTGTGGACTTCGTAACTCGTTTGAAGTATATCATGTTTGTTATAGATTTTCCATAAAAAAATTCTTGCTTTTTTCGTCTGCACATCATGAAAGTTGTGTTCGATAGTTTAGCCTAAATGGTAGAGGTCACATTGAAAATGGCATTGCATTATTCCTTGCTTTATAACCCATCCTATTTATTGTGTTTTAATAAAACTTTTTTTTAACAATGTTAAACTAGGAAAAAAGTTGGGGTGCTTGCATTTTTTGCTTGTTTCAGTTATGAGGACGGAAGGATTGTGGAATATAATGATGCTATTCGCTCAGAGGGGTCTACTCAGTTACCTCATTCGTTGCAAAGTGGTATCAACTCATATTCGTTTTTTTTTTTTTTGTTGTACAAGCATATATTTTAAGCATATACTTTTCAAATTATGAATCGGAAAATTCAGGAAATCTAAATAACAAATTGCTTGAAAAACCGGTTCATTTGCATAGGAGTTATGAGGAGATTTCAGCATTTGATGAAACAATGAAAAAAAAGTGGTTTCCGGATTACATTAGTTCATTTCGGGTTGTTCAGTTAGCTCGCTGTGTAACATTACCCCTTACTGCAGCTTATCAGTGGTTCAAATTTTGTCAGTGGTTCGTTAATACATTTTTTTTGTTATTTTTGTGTGTTGATTGTTATTTACACGGCAGCGGCATTTCAAAACATAATCTTATAAATTATTTTCACATTCTGTTCTTGTAAATGAATTAGACTTTTCAAGAATTTTGAATAGGAATAGCACCTTTTGCTTTTCAAAGTTTGCAAACTGCTTTAGAATTAAATAATACGATTCAAATCAGAAATTAGAGACATAATCATTGCATATATCATTCGTTTATATTGCAAACAAAAGATATGAACAAGATTTTCAGTTTAAGTACTTGGCTCGCAGCACGAATTACCAGGCATATTGCAGACGACTGGTACAGTATAAGAGTAAAGCATATCATCAGTTTTATTTTGAATGAGATTCATGCGCAGAAAGCAAAAGTTTTTGCAAGGTAAGCCTGTTCTTTTTACAGTAACACAACTTTACATTTGTTATTTGGAAAAACATTCAAGCTTCTTTCACAGTTCTATTATCTAAATGAATTTTGTTTGTTTTAAATTTGGTTTCATAAAAAACGCTGCTGTTAATTCATTTTCTCAAACTTAGCCAGCATCTGGCAATCGAAGTCGAGTTCACTGGAGATGGTCAACAACCTATTGTTTGAGAACAATTTAACATAAATTTGTCGTCTGAAGCCATCGAAGAGAAAGAAGCACTGAGAAGCATAGATACGAAAACAACACTATCATCTGTTAATGTTTGTGGATTGCTGAATTGAAAGACCAAGCAACTGCCTGCCAATGGAAGATTATTAAAATAAATGCTTAAACTAACATAATCAAATGTCTAGTTTTCTGAAATGCGGTGGTCCGAAAACAGTTTTATGACGACCGGTAAACAAACTAGAAGTTCTAGTAATATGAATTAATACAGTGTACTGAGTGTTCATTGCATTGCTTTCACTCGTATTGCTGGAACTTTTAATCTTTTTCAATCTCGTTATTTTGCAGTGTTCATGAAAGAAATCTATGAAATCTCTGATGTTTTGCAGAGCAACTCACAAATGGTTTTTTCAATGGGAAAGAAATCGACTCATTTCAATACTTTTTTGTCTGCAAAATATGTTAAGTAAAATAGATTATAAGGCAATAAAACTTTAAGTCAAATTATTATACGAAACACGGAATGCGATTTCTATCTGTCTTTTACAACAAATCGAAGAGTAATAAAGTAAGCTGATTCCTTATGCTATATTTAGAAGATTATGCGCCTGAAAAGCCTTCTTGTTGCAAATCCCTAGAGTTTAAAATATCAGTTGATGAGGCTATGAAGTGAACGTTCTTATAGCTTTAAATATGCGAAGGTGTCATCCTTTGCAAATAGATTACACGCTTATAATAAACAATTAAAATTACAGTTGTTCAGCACGTTGAACAAGGTGGTAATAATATTAAAAAATATAGCGGTCAAAAGTCTAATTCTACTTCTTTAATGTCGTATATCCAAAGCATTCAGTCTCATCATTTAGAAAAGAGCGATATAGATTCGACGCCTGATAATTTTGACATTTCAGAATAATTTTATAGCAAATTCTAATCAAATAATGTAACATGATGGAATTAATTTATTGCAATGTGGAAATGATAATTAACAACCTTTTTTCTCTTGAAGAATAATTTAAATTATCACCATAATCTCTTACAATTTTTGTCGATCTAACTTCATTCTAAACTAGTCAGTTTTGATTTGACATTTTTTCTTATCCATATTCTCTAAACTAGTGAACTTCGGTTTTTATTTATTTATATATTTACTGTAATGTGTGTTTATTTCTTTGCTCCACTTTCAAAGGATATCGTTGAAATCTTCCTGCAACATATTATTAAATTTTGGAAGCTGCTCATTTTGTAATGTTCGGGAGGCTGCCCATTTCGTTTGCCAAGAGGTTTTTTGCTCCTTAAGAATTTAAATTATCATAATGCTTTTCTTTGGGCAATCAGGTTACTTAAAATCCAGTCAAGGAAGAGTATCGTGTACTCATTTTGTGGTGCATTTAATTTTGGTTGGAATACCACAATTTCATTTGAATAGGCTTTTTTCCCAATTTAATAGGAATTTCCATATGTGATTCTCTCTTACAATATATGGGTTGTCTCCATACAAATTAAATTTCTCATAAATTTTTTCTCTAATGTTATTCTGATTTCTGATTTCCTGTTAACAATTGTATTATGAATACTTTTGCCGCGGATTGTAATTAATTTTGATTTCAATATGTGTTCAGAAATTCTAAACCAAAAGATATAAATAACTGTAAGAAAGAAATTGGCATTAAATTCAGAGGTATTCACTCTGAAGATTGAATTCTCTTTTGCCACTTATTATATGTATTATGTGTGATTTGTTGTATAGATTTTTCAAAATATTGCACGAAATATTTATAGAAGGATAAATTTTTTGATTGGTTTACGCACTGGAGAAGAACGTACAAGGATTTTTTTGGGTTATATTCTTAAGATTACGTTAGTCTTGCTTGATAATAAAAGTTATTATCATTTACACATTGAAGGAAAACTTGTCTTTCTTCATGAAGTGTTTTTTCTACCATAACTGCTTTTAAGATTCACTTTTTACACTCACAGCGAGGTAATCAACATAATTCCCCACTTCTTCCATTATCCACTCATACTGGTATGAAGCCGAGATAATACCTTCTTCATCGGCGGTTCAGTCCAGTTCCGTCCAATTCGGTCGCATAAGCACTGTATGCCACTCATTGAAGCAGGCTATACATTATGTGATGATATAATTTGTACATTCATTTTGGGTTGATTACAGCTGGTGGTGCAGATTAGTATGATCTTGGCTGATACGGTGAGGCTGACGGTAAGTCAGTGACAGAATGAAATCATCAGAGACAGTGGTGAAGTCTTGTGTGAACTAACGTCTTTTTTAATCATTCTTGTCTTTTTAAGTTCCTCCAATTTTTCTCATTAATTTTTGAATTTCGTGCCCAATATGATCAGAGATCACTGTCAGTTTTTACTGCTTCTAATGGCGTGCAAAAACGCTTTGTATTAACAAGCAAGGATTCCCTTCTCTTGCTGAATATAGTTTCGTATACAATGACGTACTGAATTATAAACTTATTCCTCAATCGTCTTTCTTCTTAATTTGCTACTTTTGCTTCATAGTTATAATGGTTCCCACTGATGGTATGGCATGCTGCATTCAGATTAACCAAAAATATTCTGTACGTTAGGGTGTAAGTTGACCATATATCATCCATTAATTTATAGTTATTTCGTTCTTTCTTCATGAGACACTCTAAAAGTAATAAGAGTAAAGTAATTATGTTTTTTATACGCTGGGCAGGCGTTCTTATTTACAAAATATTTTATCGCTATTTTCTAATCGAAAACATTTTGCATGAATTACGCAGTCAGCGGCTTGCATAGATTCTGGAGCAAATTTAAACGTTCGTAATTTCAGTTATGAATATTGTTACTCCTGAAAGTGACAACGGTGTGCAGATGTCACAGTACCAGTGCTCCTTTTACTCTTTACGTCCCAAGCAGGTTGATTTTGATGCTACTTGGAAAAGTGTTGAAAATTCTATCAAAAGGATCATGAAATTGCAACCACTGGAACGACGTGTTTGGGATTACAATTTTTAGTTAGTATTAAACTTTTCAAAACTTTTTTTTGAGAAGAATTCGTGTAGTTTTCATTATATATCCTGGGATAAGTCTTATAAATGGTCCTATCTTTCCGTGAACATGTGCTGTGTAGAACAAATCCATTATCTTTTAGTCGATTATTTCTTTAGTAAAGTGATTCGTTGGAAATAATTTTCCACCTTAGTTCAGCATACATCCTATTATATTGGAATATGAAGTGAATCTTAACACTTCGAGTGTTTATTTGCATGAATGATAGCTGGTATCACAACATTGGAAGGAAGGTAGATAAAATAACAAGAGAAGCAAAAATGAAATAACATTGTTAATAAGTAATTTGATCAAATGCATTTCCATTTCTTAATTTAATAAGTTAGATCCGTATACTTTACCACGCAGTTTGGATATGATGAGGTATTAGGCAATTAAAATGATTGAAATCAAGTACATTGGAACTTGCAGTACTTAATCAATCATTTCAGCGATATCTATTCTTTATGTGTTGCAATTCCCGAGCCATTAAGTGGACGCTTATATGAAAAAACAAAAGAATGTTTGGAGGCACATGTTACCGAGCTGTATCAGGTACTAAAGAAAATGCTTATTTTATTGAAGTAAATTCTAAGCAGAAATGGATTTTGAAGGCAAGCTACAATTTACGAAATCGGATTCAAGAATGATTTTATATGAATATTGAGTTTTTGAAGTTTATGTTATCTACTTGTAAGATTGCTTTTCTGACGTTGTATGAAGGCATTTTTATACAATCTGCTGTGTTCTGATGGATTCAGTTTATTTAGTTCTTTGTATTTCCATTTTTTTATTCTATACTATATGAGTTTTATTTTTTTCTAGGAGATAAGTTCAGCAAATGATTCTGAGCTCCTCATTGTTTACTGCCAACTTTGGAATGTATATTACAAAGGAGCATTATGTGTTCACAATCTTTTTGGGTAAGTAATTTCATACTTCTTGTTGCTGTTCATTATGCATTTTCTTCCGATATAAAGGTATAGATTTGTTCAAATTGAAAAATACAGAAGTAAAAGATATAGAAAATTAAATTTATTAGCATGTTTTTAAAGGTATCTTAACAAGCAGTATATCAAAATTAAACGATGTACTGAAATTGAAGGCGGATACGGAGCTTATAGTCAATACCTCACACAAAAAGATGTCAAGGAGATTGGTTTGGTATATTTTTCTCTTATCTTTTTCAAATTATCTAATGGTTTTGCCGCTTCTGCTAACTGATTTGATCCGTTATGATCCTTGCAAAATCCTTGCAAACATTGTTTCTATTCTTTTTCTTTTTCTGTTTTTTTTTGTTTTAAAAGGCTATTGTGGTGAATGAGTATGATATTCTCATATTCATTTGCTTACAAAAATTTAGTCAGTTTAACTTGTGGAGGTCTCAGCTTTTTTCAATTTGTGAAGAAACATTAATTTCATTAACTGAAGGGTTGGTGGAACCAAAATAGATTTTTCTGATTGAATCTTTGTCCATGGTTTATGCTCTTTTTTAGCCCTTTGCATTTCTTTAATTTTTCGGAGGAAAACTGCTCCATAAAGGATAAATTATGATAAAAATATATTGTGAGGATTGTTTTAAAGCTTGCAATGGAAATTTGGCGCAAAAAATTAATAGATCCGATGGAAAAGCGGCTAGTTGGTCACGTATTAAGTGCAATCGCTGCAGATCGTGAAGGGCGAAACAATGTTCCAGTGGACATTGTCCGAGGTGCCATCATGTCCTTTGTCCAAGTATGCTAATTGAAATACTTCATTCTAACTGTGAGTGGATACCGTTTATTAGTTATCAGATGCAATCTTTTAGAAGAAATATGAAGTGTCCATGTGATATTTTATTCACTTCCTCGTTACTGGGTAGAATGTTTTATTCAGTGAAAATTGGAAGAAATTCTGTTATTTGAGGAAAAATTACTTTTAGGTGTTGACATCAACGAGAAATGAAGAGAAACGGTGTTTAAAGCAAAGGAAGAATCTTCTGACATGATATTTGCATTTTTTAGGTTGATGATGTGGATGGAATGCGTGAAGTGTTAGATAAATTACCATCAAATTTGCCTCAGAATTACGAAACATACCGGGAAATGTTTGAAAAAAAGTTCTTGCAAGCAACAACTGAATATTATACAGTGCTCTCCATTAAACTGCTTAGTGAACTTAGCTGTTCTCAGTATATGGAATCTGTAAGTTATTTTTGTTTTTTTCTCCTGTTCCAATCCGTGATTTCCTGCTCTTATTTTGTAAATTTTGACTTAAATTTATCAAGGAATTGTAACATAAGATGTTTTAGAAATTAAAGCCGATGTATAAAGTCTAACCTGTACACTTCATCGCTATTTAGAAGAGCCGGTGATTTGGTAGAATTGTGAACATATCTCTTGTATATAGCAATATCTTTTGGATTTTCTTGAAGCTTCTAGAAAATTAGAAAGGCATTGTTATAAGCAGGAGATTGTTAGTCAGGAAGACATGACGATGTTGTTCTGTTGTAACCACAAAGTGAAACTTTTTTTGTTAAAGCCTTATATCAGCTTCTGACTGATACGCGGTTTAACAAGTTTCATTCTGTGTTTACAATGAAATAATCAGAACATTTGTAAAATGGATTCTGAATCTAAAATTTATCTCCTTCGATTCATTGCACTGATATCCATTTTAATTTAAGTAACCAATCATCGACAAGTGTATAATTTTAAGGTAATTGCACGAATAGAAGAAGAAAATGAACGCTCAATTCGTTTTCTGCACAAAAGTAGCCACGAGAAAGTAACTAAACTATGTCAAGATGTAATGGTGGATGCTCATAAAGAACGTCTATATGCTGTTTGCCATGAGTATATCGAAGGCGAATGCATGAATGGTATATTTCAAATTTTTTGGCATGAAGCTTGTTTATTGCAAACAAACTGGTACTGGAAACTTTTTGAATCTTTGGATTTCGTTCATACATTCAGTTTTCCTTCAGAGTATTTGTAGACCTTAAAGTCAACCTCGCGAAAAAAATTTTGATTGGAAATATACTTGTCCTAGTGCCTTCTAGTGCTATCAATTTCTCTGTTATTATACTCATCCTTGGAGGTTTATGTTATCCTTACTTGAGAAATAGGATTCATTAACTGTATTTTTTTTGCAGATCTTCACAACATGTATCGCATCCTGAAACCTATAAACGGAGGGTTGTCGGTTGTGATTCTCGAATTTCAAAATTTTGTCAAAAAAACTGGTCTTGAAGTAGTAAAAGGTATGCGTGGTGATAATATTCCCCAGCAGTTTGTAGAAAATGTATTACAGGTAAGTGATTCAATAATTTTTATCAATCAGACTATTTCAAGTTCTTATTATCTATAACACTTTTGTTGAAGCGAAACATTTGAAGTAATTGTGGACTTAAACTCGATATTTAAATTTGATTCTATTAAATATATGGCACCATATACAGCATTACTTCTTTGCTGTTTACATACATCATTACTTCTTTTGCTATTTAAAACACTTCAACATTGGACGGCCTGAGACTTAAACTTGGTACTTCAATTGATTCTATGAAATATATGGCATTATTATATACGTCATGACTTCTTTTACTGTTTAAAACATTTCCAACATTAGACGGCCTGATTTGAAAGAATATACATGAGGTGACGTATGGGAATAAATTCTTGAATTGAATGTGATTTGTAAATGGTAAACATGCATGAATACATCTTATTCATGCATGTTAGCTGACCATATATAATCATGGAACTGAAAACATCGAGCCCGAGATGGCGGTACTTGATGAAAAAAATTCCAAATGATTTATGGTTTCAGTAGCAATCGTTTTTGACTGATTTAATCATCTGAATTTCTCATTTCATTGTGAGCATTTATCATAGCACCGTACTTTTTATATCTAGTCTTGTAATTACGCAACGTCGCCTGATTCACTATGTCCTCCACATGTATCCCTCATTATCGCACTGTAATATCTCCCTTGATCTATCCACTTGTTGCTTTCCCATTCACATTAAATTTTTTCATGTGTTTCCCTCTACATAAAGCAGTAAAGATCAATAGTTTATTTTTTGTATTTATTTTCATACATTTCATGTTGACAAACTCTATCGGAAAATTGATATGGATCTTAAGAAAACATTTTAAGTGGTAGTGTGTTTGGTATAATTTCGAATATGTCACTGATGAAAGGTAAAGAAAAAGTAAAAATCTGAAGTAATTATCATTGGTCATGGACCTTTGAAGCAGTCTTTTTCTCCTTATAAGAGTCATCTTTAGACCTTGTACTTTTTTATGATCTATCCTCTTAGCACTGTATGATCAGCTATCAACTTTATACGTTATTACTAACCCTTTTCGGAAATAGTTTTTTTCAACCAATATGAGAATGGGTATTGGCATTTTCGCAAAAATTACTTGTTAATGATTAATATTTCTCCAAAAGTTTTGCAGTAGTTTGCGGATTTTTGAAGCCACATCCCACAACACAACTTTGCCAAACTGTTTGTTAGACATAACTAACTTTCTTATTTTATTTTCAGTAGGTATCGCTGGACGTAACTTCGGTATATCGTTCTTTTTTTTTCAAATACATCACTTATGCAATATTTTTCCGTAATTTCTATTAGGTTTTTCAAACAAAATGAAGAAAAAAAAATAAGTTCAGTGCAAGTGCGAAAATTATAGGATAAAACCAAGCTTCGACATTCTTATTTGCGCTCTATATTCATCACCTGACTTCATTGGGGAAATTAGCAATATCAAATACTTAGTAGAATAATTTGTTCAAGTTTTTCCTGTTTTTGCTTTCACAGAAGAAAAATGGAAGTATCAAATATATATATATATATATATTGAGTTTTTAATTATTAATTGTCATTCGATTAAATGTTGATTTTCATGACTTGCTAGACTTTTTGGATCGGAGTTTTGGAACTGCAATGCTCGTATATCATCTTGACCTAAGAACTAAATTTTTGAATTAAAAGCGTAAGAGAAAGAGCTAGGTAATATGATCAGGTAAAGCAACTGAAAAAAAATAAAGTGGGAATTAGAGAGGCAGTATGCATTCCATTATTATGGTTTTGTTATTATTTGCTACTATTTATAGGTTTATGATAGGTTCTCATCAATGGTTGCAAAAGTTTATTATGACGATGGCGACTTTGTTGGAGCTCTGGATAAAGTATCTCTTTGAAAATATTGTAGCATAGCCTGATTTAAGTAGAGATTTAAGTTTTGTGTAGGTAATTTTCTTGTCAAAAGTTGAAGAAAAAACGTGGATACTAGAAATTTTGCTAGCAGGAAGTGAGATGACGGCTTTGTTTTTACTCTTTTCGGCTTCCTGTTCTTACTTTACTTTAGAGTGACTTCATTAAATCTTTTTCCGGAAGTCCTTAGTATTTTTTCTAATACCAGTATTACGATTTCAGGCGTTGCAAGCCGTCGTAAATTACCGCGAAGATCCACGTCAGGCACCGAAAGCATCAGAAAGGGTAAAATAAAGCGTTTTTTAGATTTGAACTCAATCGATAATTTATTGTTCAGCAGAATTATTCAGTACGAATGTTTTTTGTGAAATTCAACAGTTAATTTTGCAAATAGTTTGTTTCACTGTTACTGAACCAACTACTTATAATTTTAACTTTAAGCTGTAAATGGCATTGCTCGTTTTGTCGACTAAATTAAATAATAGACAAATCGGGCGTTTCCAATTCCAAATGATTGGAATTGATATGGAAATGCTTTTCATTTTTATCACCAGACTCCATGTTCATTTTTTAAGCTGGCACGTTATACTGACACGCTTTTACGCAAGTCCGGTAAAGGTCTGAGCGACAGTGAGTTGGATACAAAATTATCACAAGCAATTATTATTTTTCGGTACATTGAGGACAAAGACATTTTCCAGAAAGTCAGTATTCTTATGCTTTTATTTTCATAAGTACATCAATGAAGTTAAAAATTTAACATATCTTTTGGAGTCCTTTTACAAGAGATTTGTGTAAGAGTTTTTATACATGTTCTGGCTTTATCTTACACTTTATTTCCGTGTGCTTCATCACAATCATAATAAAATTCTTTTTTCTTTATGGTTAACTTTTCTTTTGACCTTTGCTAGAACCGCTGTCGCATCATGACATTCATAAAGTAAATGTTTCACACCTTTTTGCTAGAACTTTTTGTTTCTTTGATTTTAGTTCTATTCGAAAATGTTAGCCAATCGTCTAATTACTAATGCTTCTCTTTCGAAGGACGCTGAAGAGTCGATGATTAGTAAATTAAAGGTAAATTTTGAAATGTATTTTTTGGGAATTGCAAGCTTGTTGGATTTATCGAAACTTGAAATGATTAATAATAATTGAATTTGCTGTAATCACAGGTGTTTTTAGCAAGCATGTGGGTTTGAATTCACAAGTAAGCTGTCGCGGATGTTTACAGATGTTGGGCTGAGTCACGAGCTTACAGACAAATTTATTAGTGTAAGTCGATTTTATTTTGCACTAGTTGAAAAAGGTCGAATAGATGATAATTGAGTGCGAAAATATTTTCCTAGTAAAGATAAGATCTGATTAATCAGTACTTACAAAAATTCTAAACTTCTGAGTTTCCTGCTATATTTATTTCATTTATGCAATTAAGAAGTGAAAATGGTAATCAGTAATATTCGAAGGATTAAAACGAACCTTTCCAGATTTTTGTTCAATTATTAGTTCATTTTAACACGAAAGCTTCAAATATAATGACATAGTAAATAGCGAACATAAAAAGCTTGTTTGTTTATGGAATTTGCGAAAGAAATGTATTCTTTATTTTAGAGATATTTTTCAAGACGCAAAGATGTTCAACATATCTATTTTACTGTTAAGAAATTGTTAGTTGCATTATCTGTAATTTCTTTTTTTAGCACTGCGCTGTGAGCAATGTAACTTTGAATATCCAGATGACAGTACTGATTTTGCAAGCTGGAGCGTGGCCATTGTCGGCGCCTACTTCAACTTCAGTTTCCGGTCAGTTTAATTTCAAAAATTGTTATATTTTTATGAGTTTTCAGATGTTAAAATGTTCCATGAAGGAAAATATATTTTGTTTCAGTAAGAGCTTAGATGACCCTAAAATTTTAGGGCCTTCTTTAAGCTCTTGTAAGAAAAGCACGTGGATTTTGTATTCATTAATAGGAGTGGGTTCACTTAATAACGTGATTGTATTTTTTTTAAGGAGCAGACGGAAAATATAGTACAACTGCTGTCCAAACCACGGGTTTTATCGTCCCACCAGTTCTTTTGCCATCCATTGAACATTTTGAAAGGTATTATCAGGCGTCGCACAATGGTCGAAAGTTGACATGGCTCTTCAATCTTGCAAGTGGTTAGCTCCTGCAGTTATTTGAAACACCTTAATTTTTTTCAGTTTAGGCCATCCCAACTTTTGAATTAGAGAATATAAGTTGCTGACGAGAAAAACGAATTTTCTGAGTTTCTGAGAAAATCGTGCTTATATTAAGAATTTTATCATATATAAGACAAGAACAACCAGCTGAAATTTTCAACGCTGCAGCAAAAGTTACACGCTTGATAGCAGAAGCGAGGTGTTTTCCTAATTCATTGAAGATCGCTTGCAGTATATATATATATATATATATATATATATATTGACACCATATTGCCTTCTATGCTTTACATTTTGTTTCGATTAGATTTTTTTTCTCGATACACCAGCTTTAAAAAAATCATACGTTCAGGAGTTGTTTTGACCTTGTATTCATATTTTGTTGACTGTCGGAAGATTCTAAAATTTCCAGAATTGTTAATGTACTTAGAGCGAGTCGATAAAAAGTTGCACGAATACCTTGGGTCACAAATTTTGAACATAAACCCTCCATATTATATATACTAGATAAAGAAACTTAGATATTGGCAATTGTTCCATGTTGCATTAAAATAAATTGGAGGTGAGAATTTTAAATTTCCAGTTGAGGTGAAGTTACATTATTTGGACAAAGTGTATCAGGTGACGACGTCTGCCCATCAACTAGCAATTTTGCTCTGTTTTGAAACGAAAGATTCGGTAACTTTAAACTATATTGAGAAGGCAACTGGTTTATCGGATGAATTGCTTAATCGAAATATTCGTGCGCTGGTTGATTCCGGTGTTCTAATTATGGCGAAGAAGGTCACTTTCGCTTTTTTATTTGCAAAAATTTTGACAAATTTTTTGAGATTTGTTATCTGAATTTAACGGTAGAATTCACTACTCTTAATACTTTGGCTGAAACATAGAAGTAAAAGTATCCTTGTTGGAGAATTAATGTAAGCAAGAATTTTAACAGAAAACTTGTAACACTTATGTCTGCTCACGGACGCCTTTAAGTTTATTGTAAAATTTTGAAACGAAATGAAATTGAATTGCTAATGCAACTTTTCAAAAGGTGTTGAAGACGGTAATTTTTTATATGTTTTTACAGGAGGTGAATGAGGTTAATGAGGTAGCACTCAACTTGACACTTACATCGAAGCGTCTCCGGTTCAAAGTTTTAGTGCCTCAACTTCAGCGACATGTAAGGGAAACTGTTTTAACTACGTATTGTACATATTCAGTGTAGTATAGCTTTCATTTAGAAAGAGTTTCACGTGGTACTAATGAGATATTAGCGAAACAAACTACTACCTAAAAAACCTAGTTGCAAAAAATTCAAAGAAAAATTGTATCTGAAAAAACGGTCTCTGAGAGGTCCAAAACTTTTGTTGAATAGGATTATTTTCTCTGCGACGAACAGCACCTGATGATCATTTAGGTTATTTAATCTGTTCTTTACCATTAGCAATTAAATGTTTACCGTTTATATTTTTTTTAAGGTAGAAAAGGAGGCAGAACATGTAAATATTACTGCTCAACAGGACCGAAAATATTATATGGAATGTACCATCGTTCGCATAATGAAGACACGAAAAGTGTTGAAACACGCAGCCTTAGTTAACGAGGTGAATTCATGTATTTATGTCACTTCAGTTCATAGTATTCCTAATAGTTTAAAACAATTAAAAATGACATGCAGGTGCCTAGTACAATGAAGTTAAGAAATGTATGTAAGATGCCATAATCCGTTATTTTTTCGGATAACTATTAAAATTCATAATCTAATAACGGATAGCACTTTTTTTCGTTCTATTTCGCTGCTTATTAAATGTTTTATTAATAGGTAATTGAACAAACCAAATCTCGTTTTACACCAGATGTTAACTTCATCAAGAAGAATATCGAATCGCTCATTGAAAAATTGTATATTCAGAGGACTGATCAGAATGATGAATATCAGTACTTGGCATAGAAATCATTGATGAGCCTCATGTACAAATTATGAATTGATCTTGAGATAAAGAGTTTTGCCAGGTTATCGACATGTTTATCTTCATTTGATTTCATTACTCCACTGTAAGTGGAGAAAGATTGTGGAAGGTTGGCCAACGATACTATCAATATTGAGGGAATTACTAAAAAATTTTTTTATTTTAATTTTACAAAACAGTTTTAAGTCCTTGTTTGAGTCCAGTAAAAAATTTATACGATTGCTTTACATGTAAATGGAGTAATACATTTCTAGTCATATATCAGGATATTGATGACACAATGATGAAAATAATAGGTAACAAATGAAGAAGCCGCTTGCGGAATTGCAATCTTGATAATTTCTATAGTTTTCGTGAACAGCCCTAAAAAATAATGAAGAGAGTAACTTAAGAAGCTTCGCGAGTATGAGTTTTGTGGGTACATAATCCATATAAATTGGACACATTTTAGAAATCTTGACTTCATATCATGTCTTCCAACTTTCCGAAAAATTAGTGCATCTGCTAGCACTTTGGCTAAGAAAATTGTAGGGTAATTTTAACAGTCGAGTAAGCATTATGAAATATAAGCATTAGCATTATGAAATACCCTTTAAAAATTGCTTGGCGGTAGAAGTGCACTTCCTACGATCGGCAAGACCAAAGTGTTAGATTTCGAAGTGAAATATTCATTACATTCAGCCATGAATGCATTTCATCTTTCTTATCCGCTGCCATTAGAACCCTGAAAGATAAATGCGTGAAAAATGTAAGTAGAGTCCAAAAACGCAAATAAATTTTCAAAAACTTTTGCTTAACCGACTGTTAAAATTACCATACAGTTCTTAGCCACATTTGCTCATTAATTAGCAGATTTCTTCCTCAAAAATGTGAAGAGATTTTTCTCGAGATTCATGAGGGCTGTGACTCGGCTTCAAAAATTTGTCCTCCTTACCTCTCTTGGACCAATTTTCCAGTTTGATGAATTTTCATCGGAAAAGTGTTTGCTATGTAGCCAAACACCGGTTTTTGCAACTCTGACGTTCTGGTTGTAGAAAATGAAAATGCGAGTGAAGACTTTTTGAAAATTGTAGGAATTTTATCTGCTTAAAAGTCTTACCTGTGCACAGTATCACAGCGTCCGTTATCACACTTTACAGCCCCCGTTATAATTTTCAATACTGTTCAAATTATATATTTAAATGAGTTATAAAATCTAAACAATAACACAAAGAAGAAATTTCTTGTAAGATAAACCTTATTCTATCTGGTTTTTGCGAACATTTGCCAGGTAGCCAGACATCGATTTGCATTGAGTTCGGATATGGACAACATTCCACAGGAATAGGTTTGATTTCGTTGCATGCGCATGTTCTTAAGTCAATGCTCACTACTGGTATCTATAATAATGAGCTAACTATCAATGCACTTACTATTTAAAAGTAGTTCCGAAACGGGAATTATTAGCCGGACAACAATAGCATAAAAACTAAAAAGAAATTCTTAAGGACGCTGTTTTTCTTTGAGTTTAAAAAGGTGCAGTAAAACTAGTGTTAGAGTTATTCCTGGTGAAATGAAATTTATAAATTGTAATATTTGAATAAAACTTCTGACTTTTGTGTTTTCATCCTCGGGATATCGCCAAAATCGCAGTTGACCATCCCAAAGTACACACCAGAACCGAGCCCAAGAAGCAATGTTTTCAACTGGCTGATATAAACTCTGCAAAGAAAATATCTCAGAAAATAGCAAACTCCAGATTACTTTCGCGACTTACGTTTGTTACACACTCTTATCATAATTAGAAAGTTTCTAATTAATAAAACTAAATTTTAGACGAAAAAATTACTCACCAAAAAGCCTTTATAGCCAACNCTCAGAAAATAGCAAACTCCAGATTACTTTCGCGACTTACGTTTGTTACACACTCTTATCATAATTAGAAAGTTTCTAATTAATAAAACTAAATTTTAGACGAAAAAATTACTCACCAAAAAGCCTTTATAGCCAACGGTGCCACAGTCTTCTGCATAACAACGAACTTTCATTTCGACAACTCCATCAAGTGGATAAAGAGTATCAGAGAGATGGAATCTAGTTTTATTCACACTGCTTATGTTAAGAGATAAATGACCAACACGCTGGAATGATGGGTCTATTACTGCCGATGGCCCACCGAGTGAGACTAGTCCTAGAATTGGAGATGAATAATGTATCATCATTTATTTCTGAAGTAGAAGTAAGCTATTGTGTTGATGGCAGAGTGAAAAAATGGCAGAAAAATCGAATTTAGACTTTCTCAATAACTTTCAACAAATTTATTTGTCGCAAATTCCTAAATTCTAGATTCAATTTAACTATAGATCCTATGATAATTTGCTTTGTGGGATAGTTTATTATCGAAATGGATTATTATCAAGATATTGCGTAATATTCCCAATATATTTAGCTGGAAATTTAGAGTGCTATTTGACTTTGCAAAGCTGCGATTAATAACCTGGTGAAAGCATCGATTTATGGGATTTCTTTAATGAGTTACCACCTTTGATGTGATATTTAGTTTCATGACGGAGCAATTCTCGTCGCGTTCTCTAAAAAATTATAGAACTGGAATTTAGTTCCGAATGCAAAAAATTTCGTGAGCCAATGAATATTTTGCTTCCTTATTGTAAACATATGCATTGTACAACAGTACCACAGCACTTGAGTGACACTTAACTTACCTTGGACTGAAGGACACCTCTAAATGAACTCAGAAATCGAATTACATTATTTCTATGTTATCACAAGTCCACTGATCTAGAACAGGGAGGAGAGATAAGTTTTTCGATATAAAAATATTCATTGTGATGATGTGTGAAATAATAAATCTAAACAGTAGACAAATCCAATTTCAACCTCCAACTTAGAAAAGTGGCGAATAACGCACAGTTTCCGGAAAGTATAGAATAGTCTAAAATAACTTACGAGAGCGAAAATTTCCAGTGTACAGCTAAAATCGTGAGAAAGTGATCGAAATTGGATATAATGCGGAAATTCAAGTCTTCCAGAACAAATGCCTTCATCGCTCGTCGTTAAAGTTGTATGGTGAACTGTTTCTTCATTTCGTATCAGTACAATAAAGTAGAACAACAGCTGATCTGAAAAACTTGCTAAAAACCGGATGTTTATTCTTCTGTAAGTGAACTTGTTAAGTTTGTTCCATCCATTCACACTATTTCGAAGAAATATCAGTGACCTTTTTTTTTAAGAAAATGAACTAAATAAACTGGAATTTCGCACTCATCGCAAATGGCACAATTGCAGAACATTCATTTTGATAAAGGTAATTATATTTTAATTCGGAGCCAACTCTCAAATTTTAGGCAGGATTTAATACAGTTATCTCTTTACCATCATGATAATTGATATGTCCATTAACGAAATCACGCATAAGTTTCACTGAAATATCTGAAAATGTTAGATTTCCTTTTGGCCCATCAGAAATGGAATGCTGGACGCTTCCGATCGCATGTTTCTGGATTAGTCGATCAAGCACAAAAATTAAAGCACGTCTCCGTTCCGTCGCTATCAGAAGTGCTCGCTGTGCATCAACCTGGAAAAAAATACGGACTAGTGCAGAATGACAGTCAAATGTACTCAAGGAACTCAACGTACTGTTAAATATACCTAATGAAATCGCTTAATGAACTTCTAACGAAACGCAGATTACTCCCTGAAGAGAGATTTAATCAATAAGTTAGGAAGTGCTTCATAAGTAAACTTCATAGTTAAATGTGAAGGCAAGATGTATGAATTCAAGAGCAGAGTGGGAATAGGATTAAATGGCTGTTCTTAATCGAACAAAATCATGAAATATAGAATGCCTTCTTCCACTTATGATGGCAAATTATCAGGTTAAGCATATCCACACAACTGGTTTGATAGAATTGTGTAAAAAAGCCACCAATCTTCGCAGCATATTTCCTCTAAATTGATGCACAACCTTTCCATTTATATTTAATAGAGACGTCTTTTCAGTCCACCACATGATAACCCATTTCCAAAATGTTTTTTGAGTTACTCCTCATGATTTTAATAACTACAGTATTTCAAAAGTTCCATGAACCTCTTCGCGACTTCCTCTGAATTCCTGTGTACTGTGGCAAAATGAGAGTGCCCGCGATGCTTGAACAATTTGTTCTTGCTGCACACTGATTGCCTTTTCTAAACGTGCTCGCTCGACTTCAAAATTTGCTCGATCATTCATGTTAGCCTTTGATATAGTACGATTGAGAGTGGTGGTACTATTGAACGGTGAAGGAGTAAACTGCCTAACAAAAAAATGGTTTAAGTCTCTTAAATCTAAATTTTACCAATATTTTCCGCATAACGTAGCGGAAAATAAACAACCAAAAGGCGTTCAACGATTTAAATTAAAGATTTAATAATCAAAAAACAAAACAACTAAGAAATGTATACACTATCCAATGCATAATATTGAAACTCCCCCGGTTTTATTCCTCAAATAATATCTTACTTCGATCCATTTGCAATTTTTATTATTTTACCTCACCATTTACCTCTCCATTACTTTATATTTCCATACTAAAACTGTGTTAATTAGCAAACAATAATTAATTCTATTTATTAGACAGTTATTTTTAATTGGACAAGGAAATGCCAGTAATCTTATTGCTTATCATCCTAAACTTTTTCTTACTTGTTCTTCCCCAGCAAATCTATCCCGCTGAGCTCTGTAAAGAAGTAGAAAAAGCAAAAACAAAATTATTTTAACTTAATAATTTGCAGGATCTTTTAGTTTTTAAATAAAATATTTAGAATTCAGAAGTGTCATGCAAAGGTTTGCAAAGAAATACGAAAAAGCTCCTAAAATTACCCAAGCATTACTATCTCACTCCCAGATCGATTTTCTTTCTCTTTCCTTCGATAAAAAGAAACTGAATGTGCCAGAGGAGCCATTGCTGAAACAAGCAGTCTTCATTACAGTATTGTTAATTCATAAAATTAGCAAAATAAATACTGACTGCTTCAATTTTTGTTTATACAATTTATTTACTTTTAATATATAAAGTATATAAAATTTTTTGAAATGGAGGAAGCATACCCCCAACATTCTCACGATCTGTCGATACCGTAGTTGGAGAAGATAAAGTGGTCCGAATTTCGGGTGTACTGAGAATGGCTGACATTAGAGAAGAATTTCTATCCGGTGTCTGCAGAAGAGTTCAGCTTGCACAACAAAAAGTATTAAACTTACAGCCCAACAGTTAACAGGAAGTTAAGTAAAATTTATCATCCGATTATTACTGCTGAATCACCATGTTGAATTTCCACTAAGAAACTGCTTCACCTTGTATTACACATAATGGTACTTTTACAAGACAGATTAGTTTTCTGGAAGCAATCCCTTACTCGATGAATAAACTGAAAAGCATCATCAATAAGCTGATTAGGTTCGTTGTTATTTTTGATGGAAATATTCGCTTTGCTTATTTCTTCTTGAATAGTGTCTTGTTCCTCGTTATATGCGAATCCTTGAAGCGCACTTTCGGTGGGCTGCTAAAAGAAAACCGAACTCTGTACAGAAGACTGCTCCTACACGGAATCTCAGCAATCGGAACTTATTGTCAGATCCCATCAGCACAAATGACAGTTTTGAAATTTTTATTTTTTTAAAAGCAGTTTCATTTTCGCAACTTAACTAAAATCATATAATTGTGGTAAAACAACAGGGCTAATTTACTAACAATATAAGAAGTGGAGTGAGCTGCCGATATTGGTCGAAAATCAGGAATTTCAACTGCATCTGAAAAACAAAATCAAAATTTCCAGTCTTCAATTTTTGTACTTCTGCATATTTTATTATCCACTTGGTTAGGTGTTCGGTTCATTGCTGCAATATAATTTTGTAAAAAAAATTTACTTTTTGTTTCACAGTATGACTGCGGTCGCATTCTTTCTTGTTTCAATGATTTTGCCATCCGTATAGCAGCCTGTAAAAGCTCATCTTCCTTCTGATCTGGATGTAGAGAAGTACCAGTAGCAGAAGATACCTAAAACAACTAATAACTGAACAGATGATAAGTACATATAAGATCCAATTTTTTGAGATAATGTAAAGTTTTACTTAATTTAACATAAGATGGTCATTATTAAAACTCATTTCACCTGCTCACTTCACAGATCTGCTTATGAAGTGAGAAAATATTTCAAAAAATGGCTCTAACAACACCTACTTCCCATCTGTCGCGCAAACTTTTTACGCTTGTCGAGCGAGTGTCAATTTCAGCGCAACCAGATTCTTTTCTCTGGAAGATGATAAACATAAAAAGATATAACAGAAAAGTTAATGAAATAATTAAAACAACAATCAATCGAAAGCAAGAACCAACCAATTGCGAGTGGTGACGTTCGAATTTCGAAAGCGTGGCAGCGATTTTGGAAGCAACCTTCGTTTTCACTTTTTCCTCACAAATTCTTTCATCGAGTCTATAAGTGACTTCATTTGTTTAAGCATGGATTTTTTTTAAAAAGACACTTGTGAAATTTCGATCCTATGCCAAAAGATTCACCTTATGACTGAGTCCAGAAGTCTGATCGAGTACAATCTCAAACTTATTAAGAAAACTGAAGGGAAGAAATGCGAATTACTTTTTCAGTTTCATATGAAATAAGTCACGAATTTCGACTTTTTCGAGCAATTGAAAATATTTTATTTATAGTGAAATTCAGCTATTAGGATTTTCTCATTTAGCCAAAACAAGCAGATGAATTTTAGGCATTATTATCTATTTTCTGTGTTGGAGACTTTTTTGAAGTCTTACTGTTTCGCCATTTGCTTTGCGTGGGTTGGCTTATCGGCATCAGTTGAACCTGCCACAGTGGTGCTCTTTACAGCTACCGTGATTTCATCATTAATGTTATTGCGTCTTCTTATGAAAAAAGCTCCTGGAAATTAAAAAATTCAAGATAGTTTCCTAACACATTTGCAGTTTATAAAAACAAGTTTTCTTTTAATTTTCAAATTTTTCTGTCCTCTCTGCAGATTATACCACTCACATCTTTTAAAATTTTAACGGAAATGTCATGACAAAAAGATTTTTAGAAATGAAGAGCGAAATTACCTTGATTCAACTTTGACTCGCTTTGGTTTTGTTTGTTACAATTGTTACTAATCTGTAAAATATATTATCACTAAAATAATAGAACAAGGAGTGAACAAAAATTTTGTAAAGCTCTCAAAAAAGATTAAATAAAATCAAAAAAGATAAATAAAATCGAAAACTTACGTTTTTTGGGGATTTCGGTAGTTCTTCTGGTGTTCTGCGCTGCAATGTAGAAGTATCATTAAATTAAAGATTTCATTCTTGGTAGGTTTTTTGTAGTTCAGATGGACTCCATCTGAACATTAATATCGGAAAATTATTTTGGAATATTAATATTCCAAAATAATTTTCGAAAGCAAGAAATCTCGATACTTACCTTAAAAAATTTGTGAATTCCATATTCTTCATTTTCAGAATAATTGTTAGCATCAGACTCTAACGGTTTTTTGTGCTCCATTATATCTTTTTTTGATTGTACTCTAGCGAGACATCTGTTGGTTAAAGAATCCTAATAATGAAATTCAAATCATACTTTATGGTTATAAAATCACAGAACTTATATGAGCCCTTGAATACGATATAGAACCAAAAATGAACATAAAATTAAGAGATTAAAAATTTAATGGTATTTTCCTCTAATTGCGAATGCCTTTATCAAAATTTCCATTCACAAATAATCCAAATTTATAATGAAGTTTCCAAATTAAGTTTTCCGTCTGATTAGCCACCACATCCCCATTAAATGTTATTAAAAGCTAAGCAACCAAATTAAACTCAAGCAAGATGATAAACAGTTTTCGAGTAAGGGCAACTCACACGCAGGTATTGCAATCGCAAATTTTTTTTGCTTGCATTGCACAATAAATCCCTTGATTTTAGCGATTCTAGTGATTTATAAACAATTACCACTGTCGCAGTCTTCTCCTGCTCATCCGTTTTGTCTAACGATTCATCGGCGTATGCTATCGTCTCATCATCAAAGGTGCACACTGGTTTCCCTTCATCAATACGAGATAAGGAACCAGTCGAAAGCTTGCTGACCGAAGCTGCTGGATAATAGCTAACGGTGGGTGTAAACAGTACTGTTGGGGACGTCTGAAAAGAAATTTGAATTCCATAAAAACAGATGGAAATTTATTTTTGATTGAGACTCAAAATGTATGACCAGCACTGATTCATAGATATTAATGGAAAGTATACGTTATACAATACTAAAACTTTGTTATATGGTTGTTTAGGAAGTTTTGGCGTTTCACGTCCAGTTCTTCGTGGCAATTTTACATATCCACAATGGATCCAAAAAAATCTTTGAAACTGAATTAAAATATTGAAAAGATAATAGGAATGTTAAAAAGTTAGATTACATCACCACCACTTAGACGTGGTGATAGCCCTTTGAGAAATGATTCCTTGGAGCGCACAGGTTTCATATCGCATTCAAAATTCTCGACATCAGCAGCAAGAGCCGCAAATCGAGCACGCAGTTTCTCATTACATGATTTGTCTGGGGTACCGTCGTCGTGTAATGAATCGTGACTTTGCTGAATGAGTACAGTGAATTTAAATGGGAATACACCAAAACTGGGAAACAAGATATGAATCCTAAATAGTTTTGTATATCCCTCAATTTAAACGTAGATTCTTTTCTAAATTTTTTATTTTCATATTCAAATCGCATTACTTTTAAGATTCGTAGGTTATATTAAATCAACAAACATTTTGAGAATCACTTAATGAAATTCTCTTCATTAATTCTAGTTCCTCTGTCGGATAGATTGAATGAATGCTCTGCTCTCGGTTTCTATTGAATAATGGACGCGCCGTTACCGATTCCGTGCCGCCTTGCGACAATGATGTTTCTGAAAACTTCTCCTTAAATACTGCAGAGTAGTTTGATTGGAATTAAACTGAAGTAGTAATAGAATCCATTAACTTGCTAATGGTAGGATGGGTATCTCAGTGTTGAAAAAATGATGAAATAATATTTTTCTATTTTTAAATGGAATTTTGTCGAACGGGACAAATTAGCACCTAGTTTGCAATTCAGCAATGCGTTTTCCTTTTCAATGAGCAATTCTCGCTCTTTTGTACGTTGCATAATTCTCTGAAATTTGCATAAATAAAGGATTTTACGCTTCCAAATAAAAAAAAGATAAAAGTTCTATAAAATGTGTATTTGCTTAACAATTACAACGAAATAAAAATGAAGAACAGAAGAAGCATCAATAAAATCTGCTTTCAAGACATTACTTTATCATGTTCATATCCTCCACATGAGCTCATTTCCTTCAGCAAAAGATATGATTAAAATGTTTAACTAATGCAATCATAAAGATGATTATTTTCACTACAATAGAACCATATTTCAAGCGAAACATTCAAAACCAACTCTTTTGAGGAAAATAAGTGGTAGGAACCGGTAAAGAAAAATTCAAATAATTTCACTGATAGCGTCATCTAGAATGAAAAACTTACGGCTAAATCGGCGTCTTCCATATTTTATTGATAATCGTTTAATCGCTTAAATACGTCGTTTATAGCCTGCAGATTTGAAAGTAGATGAGAAAAGGATTTTATAATAGCAAGCATCCGATAAAAAACCTATTACCGGATAAAATTTCTGTCATATAATAGCAATAATTCACAATGCAATATATTCTTAACCTCGATGAGGTCGCACAGCCGCAAATGTGTTGACATCTGATGACACTTGAAAAAATCCTTTAAATCTAATATTTTAACGAAATTATTGCTGAAGAAGGGATTTTAATAACATACTTATTTCATTATCCATACGTTACCAGCATCTTTTAATATCACAGAATAATGTGAATTGAACTATTTTGTAGTAAATTACTTTAAGCAGAATTTTCTTCGGTGAATCACATTATCTTAAATTTCGTTACGTGTTACCAAGGCCATGTATAGTCTTGGATGTTTATATTATGATGATTTTGGCTGATCATTTTACCTATAACAATTACTATTATTCAAGGTTGAAGGGGTATCTTACCTACTTCATATACCTCAAAATGAGATAAATACTATGAACTAGGGGGCTAGAATGCAAAATGTGTATAAAAGTCTTTCATTTTAAACACTCAGGATAAAGTAGTAATTTTTGCAGACAATCTTCGTCCTTTGCTTTTATTCCTATCTGTATGCCTTTCCTTTGCAGTGATTATTCGATTTTTCTGAATTCGGAATAAATCTAATAAATGATCGCCGCCGCATCATGTTACTACAAGTTTTATCAAAGACCAGTAAAAGACATAAGATTAGCAATATCAGTAAGCGACTGGAAAGGTCGAATATGTCCCTGTTGGAGACCAAACAGACACCCGAGAAAAATAGCAAGCACGCGAGAAAGTCCACTTGTCAAGAGATGCCAATGTAACCAACAGGAGGTTGTCAACACCTTCTTTTAGTTCTTCGTAAATTAAACAAGAAATTTAACAAATCATATCTTTACGAATCCAAAGGTGTAATCAGATATTTTTGAAATCTCGAAGATGGGAATAATCAGAAAAGCAAGCGACCCAAAAATAATTAACGTTTTCATCGATTGGTATACCTCCTCCACATCCCGCCCGTTTTAAATTCGAAATATATCGCCTCTAAGCCCGGTATGCAACAATACTAGCCCATGTCTGCATAGTTGGACAACGAAAACAAGTTGATGAATGAATTGATAACTAATTAGTGCTCATGAATTAGCATGGATGACTTCATCTAACCTTACTATTAAAAGATTCTTTCTGTAACCCAGCCTTTCTATATTTTTTCTTCACTTCCAATTTTTCACAATTGTTTGAAATAAGAAAGACGGGAAAGCGGAGAGTAGGAGGGGAGGAAGAATGGGAGCACCATTATGGTTTTTTGTAGAGGCTAACTTGGATTCCACCTCGATCGTTTATCTTCAGTTTCTTGTAACTACCGAACAGCTTTGCAACTTTACATCACAATTCAAAGGCATTTTCGTTGAGTGCCACCGAGAAAAGGAGTGACGGACCGCATGAAATTGAGAAACTTGATTAGTGATAGCTTTAAGTAGTATCTGACACTCTGTATTTATGTCGTGGGTGTACGAACTAGGTTTCCATGAGAGGTTGTCATCATTAGGATGAAAAGGTCTCCTTTTTTTTGCGCGAGATTAGTGGACACAAAAGCTTTCTAGCAAGTATTAAAGGATAGGGCAATGTTCACTTCTAGGATATTTTATGGGATAATCACAGAGGGTTCAATCTCCGAGATGCGATAACTGCGTCTTATGTGACCTAATGGGATTTGGCGATTAAATAGATTGGCAGGGAGATGTGGGAAGCATTTGGGTTCTCTTTTTGCTCCTTCCTGAAAATGCTGTGATTTTATTAGTTTCAACAGTAAATATGTGACTGGTAGCATTAGGTTCCTTTGAATATCAAATGATTCAGTGATGCAAAGTGGAAGTGGAGCCGGCTCTGATTTGTTCAGCAGTTATGAGCAGCATCCACCACCTCCAGGTTCACGTCTTGCGCAATATCTGCATGGAAACAACACCCAGCAAGTATCGCGACCTTCTAGTTGGACTGACCGTAAGAGTTTTTTCATAATTTTCAAATTACAGGCACTTAACGAAATACTAAGAGAAGGTGCATAACATATTGAGTGAAAGATCATTTGATCTTGATCTTTCCCTCATTATATCAAGATTCACTATTCATCAAGATCAGGTTGTAAGAGTGAATGAAGCAATTATATAAGTAGTAGACCAAGAACCAAAGCAACTTCTTGTTTGTCAAATATTACAGAAAAGCTATTCCGTATGGTGTTACTTTTTAGCTAGGTTACCATAAATTTTTGTAGGGACACCACCAAATCAAGCTACCATAGCGAGTCCTTATGCCTTCAGGAATCATCCTGCTTCACATTCCAGCAATGTTGGTTATATTTCTAATTATTTCCCTTTTTACCTTTTCTATCTTCCACATGTAACAGTATCACAAATATTAAACACACTATTGCAAATATGGCATAGTATCAAGAAATCTAACTTTCAGAGTTTCAGAAAAATATTCTATTTAAATTGGCATAATGCCGAATGCATTTTGTCTTCGAATGAATACTATGAAAACTAGTATAGTTTTGAAAGTGTTGCCAAAGAAATAATGAAGGATAAAAACATTGACGGTTAAATGCTAAACAATCATTAAAGATGTGGTGTGCCTTTCCACACAGATCAAGTTTTATCACATAAGATCCTCACAATTAGAATCTTTCTTTCTGAGTATGAACATATTAGATTTTTAAGGCATGATGATATCTTGCCGTCCGAACTTATCTAGAAGTAATTTTGTAGCTGCCGCATTTTACATCATCTTTTGCGGCAATGGGATTGAGTGATGAAAAAGAAAATCCGTCTTTATCGGCTATGCCTTATGGTTTTCCAACATCATCGCAACGATCACTTAACTACTGTAAGTACTGCTGATGTCATTTGCTTAGCTGAAGTTTCATTATAATTGATTGTGATGCATATGCTTTATTTAGCAGCGTGCTTCTGTAAGAAGTAACTCATTCGGATGGTCATTCATTTCATTCATATTATAATTTTATCTGAAATGGACATGTCCGAAAATAAATTGGGCATGTAGTGGGCATTTATTTATAACATTCAGGCTATAGATCAAGGAATAATACTGACTGTCAATTGTCATAGCATTTCTTTTGTAGTTTGATTTCCATGTTCATTTGAAAGTCTTGGATCGGTTTCCAGACTGTTTTTAATATTTTGCCCTTTTTTATTTTTATATTTGTTTTTTTGAGCTAATGTAACACAAGCTTTGGCTACCTCTCCGATAATGCACGATCCAATGAGACCAAGCAGTCACATAAGCCAAGAAAGTTGTGGTTCATCTGCTGCAAACTACATGGTTTGTTTTCTTCTGCAAGAAATTACAGCTGGAAATTTTGTTCGAAAAGAATAAGGACGCAAGGACTTTTCATTTCAATAATTTTATTTTCCAGCAAGAAAACTTTGGTGGGACAACCTATTTCTTCACACCAACTACAACAAATTCTACTGTTGCTGATGGACAACCTTCTATTCCACAAAAAGACGATCGCATATACGTGGTAAATTTCTTTAGTTCCAAATATTTAGTCGATAATATAATTTGGACAAATATATTTCAGGTACATTAATGCTAATTAGGACTAGGTTTAGTAAGGTTAATATAGAAGTTTTATTAAGCTATAAATTGTGACGGAGGAGGGTATGTAAAGCTTAATCATGAAAATAAAAGCGATGCTGAAACATCTTTATTGTAATCCCTTATATCTTTATTGTAATCTGTCATATGGGGTTTTGTTGCATTTGAATATCTGGTGTTTTTATAGTAATTATTCATTCTTTTTATACTATTATTTTATCGTTTCGCCTTATCTTGAATTCGAAAATTCAAAATACTACCCTTACATCTTTGTTATTGTTTGGTATGCTTTTGTTATTTCTCTTTTCATTTCAGTGGTTTTTTCAGACAACAAATGGTAATTTTGTTTATCATGGTCCATTGCCACATATTGGCAAATATAAACCGCCTCGAGGACTTTCGTATTTCACACCACCTGAGCTGAAGATGGTACTAAATTTGTAACAGAACATTGCACATATTTTCATTTGCATTCAGTTCCCTTTGAAGAGAGAGCTTAGATTACCGGTGATTCAGTATTGTCATTGGTGGGTGCAAATATGGCAGCTGACGTTATTTCCTGCACTTATTATACGCAATTATTGATATATATATATTTATTTTTGGAATTTTATTTCAGGAACTGTTGCAACGACAACTTGCTATACAGTGTCGCGCAGAACCATCGCTCTATCCTGATATTCCGCAAAATATCGAATATTTCCAGAATCTTGTTCCACTTGAAAATTTCAAATTTGTGGGTGGGCATATGGAACGAGGAATTATCGGGTCACATGTTACTACAGTCTATAAAGCAATTAATGGACGCGATGGAATGCCATACTGTTTAAGACGAATTCATAGTAAATTAAATAATTTTGTAAAAACAAATCATGGAGGAGGGAGGGGATTAGTGAAATATGCTATATAAATTGTCAAACGTGTTGATTTTATTTAATATATCAATTCAGAGATGAGCATATCGATAAAAAGACAAATCCAAGCAAATAGATATCGGCTGTTTTTTAAAGTTTTTGAGGGAAAAAAAGGCTTATCGTTTTAGACTTATGCCGGCATAGTTCTGTATTTTGAAACTTTGTTTTTCTCCTTTCTCTTTTCTGATACCATTTGTCCTATTTTCTGTAGATTTCCGAGTGAATGCAGTGAAGCAACTGTCATTAGCTGACAATTGGAAGAAATTAATGCATGTCAATGTTGTGCAGCTGAGAGATGTTATACAAACTCGTCAATTTGGCGATCATTGTAGGTTCTCTTTTTTTTAAGTGTCATTTCAGTAGAAAAGCTGAACAGTCATCGCTGAGTTTGTCCATAAACTGGAGAGAACATTCAAAAAACCTGAATTCTTCGTAGTTTCACCGGTAAATTTTGTTTAGTATTATGTAAGAAACTGTGTAGGAGAAAAAAATGAAGTGCAACATTTCAGCGCTGATATTTGCATATGATTATCATCCGCTCTCGGAAACATTAAAAAATCGACATCTGAACAATCGACTCAATGGTATGACAGCTATATCTTATTCGTAAGACGTTTAGGAAAATGTAATGTTATGGCGGTTGACTTCTTTGAGTATTTAAGCTCTCCTAAAAGGGTTAATATTTCTAACGAGCGTAGGGCAGACTTTTGAAACGAAAGTTAAACTTACATAGCAGGTGATTATTTGTGATTAATGATTTTAAAAAATGCTCAGGATTTACTGCTAATTTGGTCCAAGTCTTGTTGGTTTTATAAAGAAAAAATGATTTACTGTGGGATTAATTTGATATTTATTTAATAGTTTCTCAAACAAAACAAGTTACTTTAACACAGCGGTGAATGTGTGTCTTATATAGGTTCTTCAAAAGTGGGACCAATTTCAAATCTCTCTGGAGGTGGTCCGGTGGTACAAGAATCTTTAATGTGGTCCTATATTGTACAACTGTCATCGGCTCTTAGAGCCATACACTCCGCTGGCATGGCTGCACGAACTGTTGACCCATCAAAAATCATTGTTTTTGATAAAACCAAGCAAGTATTTTATGGATTTTTGACTTCCAATATATCTCTGTAGTTCTAAGATCAAGATTAAGATCTAATACTATGCATATTTTCATATATTATTTTATATTATGGTGACATTGGATGTGGAAGCGACAGTATCATCATGAATTCAGAACAATTTGGTTGAGAATAAAAACTAGTGCATGAGATTATTGTAAAGATGCAATTACTATTTCGTTAGGTTGCTATTCATTCACTCTTCATGTGCTACGTAAAATTAAAAAAAAGTCGTAACATAATAAATGTTTCGAAGTTTCAATCTAGAAAGTTAACTATAAATCGAGGCCGAAATATCCGTTGCTGGAAATTGGAATCCTTTTTTTGAATTTGTAGTTTGTTCATTTTTGCTTTTTTGTTTCAGAGTGATGTTGAGCAGTTGTGGTATTCTGGATGTTATCAATCCTGGAAATGATCATACCATACAGTTTTACCAGGTGGGCTGGTCGATCGATTCTTGATTATACAAATAAAAAACTAATGACTATTGTAACCGTGAAGGAACGTTCGTTGTTTTGATCAATTTTATAGAATGATGCAAGTAAGCAGTGACTGAAGTGAGATAACTGAAGGAATTTCGTTTTCAGCAAGATGATCTGAATGGTCTTGGCCGTGTGCTAATTGCATTGGCAATGGGTTCATTGCATGCTGTACGTCGTGAAAATATCAGTAACAGCATAAGCATTATTAATCAGCAATGTACCACCGACTTAAAGAACATTATCACGTATGCTACTATGTTGGACACTGATATTTATTATCTTATTCTTCCATTCTCTTTAGTGGAAATAATTTGAAACTGAAAAACTTGTTTTGAAACTCAAGCGTATCTAATCATTTCCTAATAGACACCTAATAAATTTTTAAGGTTTGCTTACGGTAGTTCCCTCATAAACAGATTATCAGGTTTGTTGTAAGCATATTTTCAGGCTTTTGTTACAAGCGTCAACTCAGCGTCCACATTCTATCAACGAAGTTATGCCAATGATTGGTGCTCGTTTCTATGCGCAGCTTGAAACGACTCAAATGAAAAATGACCTTCTGGAAAACGAATTATCGAAAGAATTAGAAAATGGTCGTTTATTCCGATTGCTGTGTAAATTAAATACTATTACTGAGCGAGCAGAGTAAGTTTTTTTACTATCGGGAATGATTTCTACTAATTTTTGAATGAAATATTTTGTTATTACAAGCTTCAACCCGAAATTTTTCTGATCAATTGAAAAATCCCAATTCGTCTTGATCGAAATGATAAGTATTAGAAAATTTTTCACATATTTATTTCAGGGCGTTCTCGGAGTGCTTTAAAGTGATAACTATTACTATATATCAGAATTTGTGGAGTTAAGTAACAGGTTTTGACTCGCAGTCGATATTCCAAAGAAATTTGAATTTAGGTTTCAAATGGACATGTCGTGGAGCGAGACCGGTGACCGGTATTTGTTAAAGCTGTTCCGAGATTATTTGTTTCATCAAATAACTGAAACTGGTAAACCGTGGATCGATATGGCACACATCGTCACCTCCTTGAATAAGGTTGCTGTTCCCAACTTCCAGTTAATTAGGCCTTAGTTTTAGTGATGGTAGAAAAACTGGTAGGATTCAGAGATTCTGTCCAACAATTATTCTGCAAGTGATTTATTTATTCTTTTTACGATACGGTGATTATTTTAGTAGTTTTCATGATTTCAAGTTAGCTGTTGTATTTAAGAAACAGCTTCTTAATACGTAATCATTATTATTTGTGTTTTGCAAACTTTTTTGGAAACTTATCATTTGTTCTCACCACGCGTTTATTAGATACTCTCCATTTCAATTATTTTTAATTATTCGAACTGATAAGTTTTTTGAATAGAAATTTTCAGCTAGACGCTGGTGTTAACGAGAAAATTCAATTGGTTTCACGTGATGGTGAAAATGTGCTTGTGGTATCGTACACAGATTTACGAAGGTGTCTGGAAAATGCTTTCAGTGAACTGCAAAATCGACCACCATCAATACCAAATCCACTATTGCCAGTAGTTGGTCATCCCTAACGTCTTTTGTTTAAGAGCTTATTGTTATTTGTTATCATACTAACAGGTGAGTTAAAAATTTACTATAAATTTAACATTATTTTTGCATGAAATTTCTATAACCTTGACGTAAATATCGTGTGGAAAGATATATTATATTAAGATTGTTCTTTCTTTGATGCACTATGGCTATTGAGACATTATACCGTATGCTGAAAAAAAGCTGTTCCAGGTACTCCATTTTCTTTGCAAGTCTTCTTTGCTTAGTGCTTGCATCTCCATTTACTACATGTGTATTTGTAGTTAATCAGTGGTACATTTATTCGTGCGTTTTTCTTACTACCGAGACATGAAATTCACAGTTTTTGAACAGTTATGGTTTATCGTTTGTTCTGGTTTATTTTATCAATTCAAATTGCTTTTTTTATATGAAAATAATTTTTGTTTAATATAACTTGCCACATTATTTATGGGTGTTGTATACTTTAATATTTTGTTTTTAGGTTTATTTGCTTCAAGTTCTTTTTTCATTTGATGTATTTTAAATGATGAAGCGTGATATATTTCATGTTGTTGTCAGCAAATGTTTGGTTGCTTTATTTTGTCACGTTTCCACTATTCTTTTAAAAATTATAGTGATTGTGTGTCAATATTTAATTCTTCTCTACCTTGTTCAACTCTCTTGCGCCTCTCTATTTCTGCTCAGAAATTGGTTTTGCCGCATTTTAATTTGGTGAAATTGAAACATCGTGTCATAGGTGTTTCTCACGAATATCCTTTTTTATCAACAACGCATTGCGTTGTTTTTCACATAATTTTTTGCAAAATATTGCGGCATATTTTGAAATGAGTAAGAATAGCTTACGACACTTTTCACTCTTTTTCTGTCACTTTTAAGCTAATTTTTGCAGCATGGAATTTTCTGACAGTAGAGATAAGGAAATTAAGGAGATGTATACTTCCTGCTGTTCAACTGCATTGAAATTCGAATAGACTTTGTGAATAAATTCTTGTCTGTGTTGTAATTTGGTTTTGAATTGAGTAGTCTAATTGTCTTTCCATTTGTTTTTATCGTCTTTTTTACGTTAGCGTTGAATTCTATTTTCCATTCATTTTTTAGATGTCTGTATTTTTTTAATTCACATTCTAAGTAAAACTAAATCTTTCGAATATTATTTTTAAGTGATACAATTTTGTCGGCAATAAGTCTATAATTCAGTTCTACTGTGATGTAGTTTTGCTATATGAAGAAGGTCGATTCAGGAAATAGATAATTCCAAAGTTTTGGTAGTTGGAAATTTCGTTGCAATATATAACTTATAAAATGGTCATTTTTTATTCATCTTTAATTTTTTTGATTCTTCGGAGAGTTAGTTTCCTTGCATTATTGGGGAGAACTCTATCTTTTTCATTTTGTCTGGTTTTCAGAAAGTCGAATTTTTAGATTTTTATAATGAATAAACTACCGATTCGGAAGACATTTAAATTAAGTATTAAATGAAGTATTGCGAGGAATAAAAAAATGTTCGAAGATGATAAAATGGCTTATTCTTATTATTATACCGAAAAGTGTGAGTAGGAAGAATGGAAGGGAGAGAGTTAAGAATTTTAGTGATAGCCTTTTCCAGTTACTCTTCCGTTCGCGTGTCTCGGTAGTGGCGCACTGCTCATTTATTCTGGTGATCAAAAGCATTTTTTGCACAGGAGATACGTCTCATTCTGTTTGATTCAGCAATCTATTTGCTTTGGTTTAAATATTTCTTTTTTGTACGCGGATTATATTTTATTGGGTTTCACGTGCTTGTAACAGTAAGACTTGTGCTTGGGTTTGTATTAGTCTTTGTCACAAGGAATTTTAGTGTAGTTTATTTCTTGTAATCTTTTTAATCGATAATATGGGATTTGTTTTCGTCTGAGTTTGTGCCACTTCGAGACATACCCAGCTGCAAAAATAGAAATGTGGCTTCAAATTGCAAAGGTTAGCGGGTGTTTGTGGCAACTCTGGAATTTT
Source organism: Cercopithifilaria johnstoni (assembly GCA_916381525.1). Classification (NCBI taxonomy): domain Eukaryota; kingdom Metazoa; phylum Nematoda; class Chromadorea; order Rhabditida; family Onchocercidae; genus Cercopithifilaria; species Cercopithifilaria johnstoni. The sequence goes on from CAKAEH010001481.1 coordinate 140,382, forward strand.
ATTTAACGTTTGTTTTTTTTCGCGTATCATGTTTGCAAATGGTTTAGGATTTATTATAGATTTAAGTTTCCGGAATGTTGGAATTTTAAAAGATTTATTTTTCTAAAATTTTTCGTACAAATAGCATATGCACAGTCTTCGATTTTCAGAAGCATTGTTTGAATAACAGGTCATTTTTTTCGATTGTGGTATTAGTTGCTACTTTTATGAATGAAAGAAGACTTTTTAAAGTTGTTAAGTATCCGGACAAAAACCTTCTAGTGTTTTTCTTTTTATTCAAATATGCATTAAGTGAAAAGAAATTGTAGAGCAGAATAGCCCTATAAGGAATGGATTTACTGGTTATAAGGTCGAAAGGCTGAGAAATTATTTGTTTACAGTACACAAATTTTTGGTAACATATAAGCATGGGAAACGCCTGCAGTGCTTTATATGTGGATTTTCCCCAAAATTGGAAGGGAAGTTTTGTTTTTCTGTGATATGAAGAATCTCCATATACAGTGCCAGATGTGTTTTCTTCCGTTAAGATATTTTTGTCCAGCATTTCAAATATTTCTTGCTGTCAGTTTCCCAAAAATTAATGTTTACATACAAAGGCGTTACATGTTTGTGTGGTAAACGTTTCTGATGCTATTTTTTTCGATTTTCTATGTGAATCATCGTTTACTTTCCGAAGTTCTGATCTTTTCCACACGTTTCAAGAAATACATGTATCTTTTAAGTTTACGGAAATGTTATTGTTTGGTGTTTCATGCTTTGTTTTAGTTCGTTTGTTTGTTTCTAAACTTTCTCGATTTGTGTGCGGTTTCCATTAGTGCATAAAAATTAAATTAAAACTTTTTGAAAAACTAGTATCCGCTGTTCTATTACTGTATGCGGTGATAAACCATTGCTATTGTTCATTCAAACCTTTCTCGTAACAACGTGATAAATTGTCCTTCACAGGTTGGTATCTTTTTCTTAATATAAAGGGTTGTAAAGGTTGAAATTTGAATTGCTCAAGACTTGCTCAAGTAGATAACTTTAAGTGTTGAGGACTACTGCCTGCTGAACGTGACATCGAATAAACCGACAGATTAGATCAATTTACCCGGCCCGTGTTTTCGTTCTCTATGCAACTCTCTTAACCCAAAGGTGATGCATCAAGCTACGAGACCATTCATCATTTTATCAGTGGTTGTTGCTGAGTTGGTCTCCATTTATGGTCATGTCGCTAGTGGTGGCTGCTCAGCGATGAGGAGAAAGATACAAACAGCTAGTTTGATCTGTATTACTACCTTTATAGTATTTCCTGGTCGGCCCTTCACTGCAGCCTTTTGGCCGCCACATTAATACACGTCATCTTAGCGGTAGTAGGCTAGTGGAAAGGTGTGCAAGGCTCTTCGAGAAAGTTGGTGGTGAAGTGCTTAAAGGATGGGTTTTATGATCATGCTTGATCGTGGTCTGTAAACTAATCATTTTTGCTTTGAGCTTGAATGTAAATGAATCTTTTTTTGTAAATGATTCTTCAAGTTGTTTCTGAATTGCTCTACATCACCTACTTTGCACATGAAAAGCTGTTTGCACCTATCATTTGGTCTGACACCCTAGCACCCCTCTTCATAAAATATTCTTAAAAGGCTCGCAAAGTTGCTAAATGGTTGATTTATTTCTTTCAATTTTTTAATTCTTTAAATTGCAAAGGCGAAATATGAGGCGACATTGGTGGTTATGTTTTGTGCTGGCTGGATTGTTACTAGCAGCATGTGTGGCTCGTGATGAGAATGATAACAATGGTAATGATTTTGATGAAAAGAATGTACACGATGAGGAAGAAAAAAGTGCGAAACTTGTAAGTTTTCGCTTTATTCCTTAAATAAAAATTGTTGAATTAAATGGCATTTAAATTCTGGTCACTTGTTCAATACGCTTCAGCTTCTTATATTTTCGGTGGCCAAAGTGGAAAATGAAACTAATTAGTCTCTATTACTCTTTATACTCGCTTACTGTCTTGACACATTTGTGTTTTCTATTTTTTTTAACTTCTATGTTGATATTATTATCGCTAATTGCAAAGAAAAAAATGTTTCGACGTTTGCATATATCGACATGTGCTAAGTTCGACGTGTTACTGTACGCTCAAATTTTATAGTTTTCTGTTTTTCGTCTTCCTGATTGGTGGTGAGGAGAAATAAGTAAATCTTAGTTTAAGACTTTAGAAGATTTATATTTAGGAATACATACCACCACAATTTCAAACACCAGTGGTTTTCGGTTCACCTCTCTTGGTAGATTGGTTCTCGAATCGTAATGCAATTGGTACGAAATGGTTTATGTCAAAGGGCAAAAAGGATGATGTAGAAGATTCGATAGCCAAATTTAATGGTATTGCGGTTTTTTTCAGTACTTTTTTATGCTTTAATTTTTCATTTAGAAAGTGAAAGTTAATAATGTTCTGAATAGTCACAGTAGTAGTTATGTTAAATTACATCTTAAAATGCGCCAATGTCGACATCAGTAGGTTCTACCAGTATGTTAAAAATAAATGATTTCATTACATATTTGTATGTTTGTAAATCCATTTATAACAAGCAGCCTCAATTATTTGGTCGATTTTGATAGTTGGTAAAGGGACAAGCATTAATGTAAATAAGTACCTTTTCAGGTAAGTGGGAAATAGGCACTCCCTCAACAGTTGTAATTGACAATGATTTGGGATTAATTGTGAAGACCAAAGCACGACATCATGCAATTGCTGCAAAATTCAGTCGTCCATTTAAATTTGATGGCAAACCTTTAGTTGTGCAGTAAGTTTTTCTTACATAGGGTATAAGTGATTNTGACAATGATTTGGGATTAATTGTGAAGACCAAAGCACGACATCATGCAATTGCTGCAAAATTCAGTCGTCCATTTAAATTTGATGGCAAACCTTTAGTTGTGCAGTAAGTTTTTCTTACATAGGGTATAAGTGATTGAAACTTTGCTTTCATCTTTATTCTGTTAGGTGTTTCCTGATGGTAATATTAAAAAGTCGTTGTTATAAAATTGCATCGATAAAAGTTGGACTAGATAAGTAGATGAAATCAAGATCAAGTACCACGTTTATATGATGTTCGAAAGATTTTAAAAGAAAAAATATTCTTATGGACATCTCGCTATTAATTTTCTTGATATCGTGTAAGCTAGAAAGAAGAATAAACCACTGTTTATATCAGTAATGGATCCATCTTGTATGCGAAACATCATTTTGTTGATAACGGTTTTTATGTACTTATCTCAATAAGTAAAGATTAGTCGTTTGTGATTTAAATTTTATTATGTTGTATATTGAATATTACTCCAGAATTTTTTTGAATGGCAAAAGATATTTAGCTCAGTAATACGAATTTTTTCACATTAGTTTCTTGGTTTAGTTTCTCAACCAGGCATATTGCTTCTTTAAGTGGACTAATAGGATATATGAATATATTTCTCTTCCAGGTACGAAGTAAAATATGAAGAGGGACAAGAGTGTGGTGGTGGCTACGTGAAATTGTTAACAGAGGGGATAGAGGTGCTGGAAGAATTTACAGATAAAACACCATATACAATATTGTTTGGACCTGATAGATGTGGTGCCAAATCCAATATTTTGTTCATTGTTCGCTTCAGAAATCCCAAAAACGGCACTATCTCTGTTAGTTCATATATGTTTTTTCATCAGTTGTTGTTCTTAAGCAAAAATATGAGAATTTTTTTAATAAATGTAAGCCGGCAGTGGAATGGCGAATGTAGAACAGGGCTGCTAAATTATTATGATTATTATATTTAGTGCAGTAAGTCCCTGAAGGATAGCTCGATCGCACCGCAAGTGTGATTTGTACACAGGCATTTTGGAAACGACTGATAATGATTGTTATGAAACAGTTTGGTTTAATTTATCTACGAATTAAACTAAGAATAGCTGGGAGTATTTGAATTATATATTGTCTTCTGGATTTTAATTTTCCAAGTATATCCAGCTCTGTTTGATACTCCGGAAAAATGACTCTCTAGTCAATATAACCACGAATTTTGAGGTTGGTTTTGCAGAAAGTGACAATTACTAGGAACATGCACTTTCTAAGAAGTATTTTTTGAGCATATTTTTTAGGAACACCATGCGAAACAACCATCTAAGTCAGTTTCATCATATTTTGACGATCACAAAACCCATTTGTACACTTTAATTATTCGCTCAGACGAAACATTTACTGTGCTGGTTGATGAAAGTAAAATTATGTCTGGTAGTTTGATTACTGTAAGTTTTCTAATTTTTATATTTTTCAAATTTTTTTTCAGGCTGTTTTGAAATGATATCTTACATTAATTCAAGAGGGATCTTACGGATTTTTATATTTTTATATTTTCAGGATCTCGAGCCGTCGATTACTCCGCCGACTGTAATTGATGATCCGACAGACAGAAAACCTGAGACTTGGGATGAACGCGAAAAAATCGATGACCCAGATGCCAAAAAACCTGATGACTGGTGAATTTTTTATGTATTGTTGGGGTTCGATGGATTTGCTATTGCGGAGTTAATATGAAATGAAATTCAGAATAAATCTGAAAAAAAATAAATTTCATTCATGCTGAATAGGTTCTCTGCAACCCTATTTTTGCAAGCTTCTAAAATAGCAAATCCGCATAACGACGGCCCTGTTATAGGCATTTAACTGACTAAACTTCGATGAAGGAAGAAAAAATTAGGTTTAAAAATTAAAAGAACCTTTTTAATTGTTGTTCTTCACTCTGCTACGAATATCGAATTTATTCTGCTACCTTTTTTTAAGGGATGAAAATGCTCCTCGGAAAATTGAAGATGCGAATGCTGTAATGCCTGATGATTGGCTTGAGGAAGAGGAAGCGTTAATTCCGGATCCAGAGGCAATGAAACCATCCGACTGGGATGATAGCATGGATGGCGAGTGGGAAGCACCGAAAGTTGATAACCCAAAATGTAAAGATCGGAGTGGTTGTGGTAAGTGGACAAAGCCAATGATCGATAATCCAAATTACAAAGTAAGTTTTGATCGAAGGTGTTTTTTCACTAACTAAAACTTGTGCCGATTATCGACTCTTCATTTTGTTAAGAGGGAAGAAAATTTTTTAGGATTTATGGTATATTTTCAGGATTAGGTTGATAATTTATTGGATAATGTTATGTTTGATTAATACATCCAATAATCAGCTGAATGAGTTTATGTCAGTTGAAATCAGGGTATGGTTTTGAAATGTGAAATGAATACTTAAAATGTGATGAAGTGATTTAGATGGTTTGTACTTTGTCTGAAACTTTCATGCTGCTGAAATGGGATGGAAAAGTTCATTCGACCTAAAGTTAAAAAAAGACTTATTTGATATCTTCTAGGGAAAATGGAAGCCACCACGCATTGCAAATCCGAGTTATAAAGGGAAATGGAAGCCAAAACAAATCGAGAATCCGAATTATTTCGAACCTCATCCATACTCTCAACTACAACCTGTTACGGCGCTTGGAATTGAACTCTGGACAATGAGTGCAAATATTATTTTTGATAACGTTTATATTGGGGATGATGAAAATGCGGCTTCCAATTTTGCCAAGCAAACTTTCAGAGTTAAACTTGCTCAGGTATTTTTCTTATGAAATAAGAAATTCTTATGAAATAATCTTTATTAAAGATTTTGTTCTGTAAAGAATATCCATTTCTAAATTTGGGTTTCCTACAACTCTTGATTATCTATCATTCGTCTTGCAGGAGACAGCTTACGAAAGCGCATCCTCTTCTGATCAAGGAATATTTAGTAAACTCGTATCAGCGACCGAGGATCGGCCGTGGTTATGGATTATTTATGTACTATCCATTCTTGTACCAGTGGTCATTATAGCTGTTATTTGTTTCGAACGCAAAGGTCGTCCCGTTGCGCAGGATTATAAAAAAACTGATGAAGTAAGTTACGCAGTAGGTTCGTTAAGTGTTAAAGGTTATTCAAGTACTTGTTTCAAATTATATCGAAAAGAATTCCTTTACTAAGTAGGGTTATCCTTTACTTTTTTGAAGGCGCATCCTGATGACGAAGTGCCGGACCTTGTTGGTGATGATGATGAATCTGTAGAACGCAGTTCACAGGAACCCGAAGCACATGGTGATAATGCAAAAGAAAAGAAAAGGACTCCTTCTCAATCACCAAACCGTTCTCACATTGAAAAGGTAGGTATAAGTGATCATTTTTATGGTTCTTTTATAATTGGCGCCATAGTTGAAAAAATGGATCTTGAGGTACACTTTATTTTTTGGCTTGTCGATGAATTAAATAATTTCTAGTGCCGAGCATGTTGCACGTGAATTCGTGTAATTTCATGTCTTGAGGAATTTTTTTGTGCAAATACAGATGGGTCAAGTTTCAGCAAAGAAGTCATCAGTTAGAGTTGGGATCTGCATACATTACATATATAGGGCAACTGAAAATTTTTATAATTGAAGATGAGAGAATTATTGCAGGAAGCGTCATCTAGTGAAGAAATGAAAGATGGAGATCACAATTCTCCGAAAGTGAGACGCGTGCGTCAAAGGAAACAGGACTAGAAAATACAGATATCATTAGCTCTATTCCAAATTTGCAACCGTCTGTAAACGAGCAGAGAGTGAAAGTATTAATGTCACTTTTTTTGTTTGTGGCGTTTTTTTTGTTAGCTATTCCAGAATCAACTTTTTTCAGAGTCATTTTCTAAAAGTGATGACATTGTTACAATATCCACCAATGAGTTTTTTTTAGTATGATGGTTTGTTTTTCAGAGCTGGTTGTTACAGTAAAAACAGTTCTTTCTTAGGATTTTGAGATATTGTCCAATTTCTGAGCACCGCTTTTTCATGAACGAAATATCCATAAGGTGCCGGAAATCATAAATTTGTTTTTATTCAACTCTTTGGAGTTTTAAGCATAATTACCTTCAACCTGGTAATTGACCCTTTTATTCAAATAATTTTCGTACACTCGGAAAGGATTGGAGCTCGGGTGATTTTCCAGGAGTACTAATGAATTCATCGATCTTTGAAATAGTAATTCTTAGTTTCTGTCAAGCAGATGACAGACACATCGAATTGAAAGCTGAGTGGTAGGTCCAGATTTTTTACTTCATGAATTCCTCACATTCTCTGTCGATTTTGAATGATACGGGCATTTTTACTTCTGTCATTATTGGGGCTGTCGGTGTTTTGATTTGTTCGTCATTCGTTCTACAGCTCATTTTATTGGCAGACAAGTGACTGTTAAAAACATTTAAATGAGGAATAGCAAGAATTATGTGTCCTCTCTTAGTCACTGGCATTGTTTTGATTGCGAATTGGCAGGATTTTAATTTTTAATGGCGTTCAAAATTTCATATTCAAGAAAAAACTTATTTGGCTTATACAGCTGTTATCTCTTTCTTTTGATATGGATCAACCTAATGTAATTGCTACGACAGTATACGCACACTCATGACGTGCGGCCCCTCAATGATTTTTGTGCGATTTTGTCGCGAACATGCGTTTTCCCAATTCATTTTTTAACGGATTCATGCCAAAGAAAACAAAGACCTACTTTTCATACTCCCGCTTTGTTTTAGTTCGTCGCTTTCGATCAACTAGATTTTTTCGGAAGACCTGAAGTCTTCCCTTCCGTGTATTTACTGAAACTCTAAACTGATTTTAAATAACATCTAGTCTTGTCAGATCGATGTTTTTGAAAAGGCATTGCTATCGTCAAATTGCTCGCTTTTGCTTGTAGTTTAATAGAAGTCAAGAAGTGCTCGGCTAACTGGTTATTCTTAGCTTTTAATTTCACAGGCCGGTAATACCATACTTTTTGATTACAATGTTTTTTTTCGGTTTCAATTGTAACTGACTTTATTTTAATAAATTTCTGTTTGGTACCTCAAACAAATGTTATAGACTCATGTTCCTATCTAACAAACGTGATTTGACTCATGTTTCTAGCTAAAGTAGTTCTTTTATAACTAACGTTAAGTTTATTTTGACTCATATGTTTGCAAACTATCCCGTTGGGATATCTGTTTAGTTAACGAAGTGACTTGGATATTGATAAATGTCAGGTAACTTTATTTTACCTCTTCTTCAACTGTTATATTAAAGTTATCTACAATTACTTGATCTCTTTTCTTTTAAGTATGCTATTTTTTATAACGTTTTCCCATTTTTGATAACGTACTAAACCGCCGAACCTGAAGATATACGCTACGTACAACTGGAACTATTTGCAAGGTTGACTTTCAGATTTTTATAATTTAGCTTCTAACAAAAGTAGCGAAAAAATTGTCAGTTCGTTATCAAAACGCTAATTAACAAGGCAGATTTTGAGTGAACTAGGAAACTTCAGCTATTGCATCACTTCTTGTTGCAAGTTGGCCCGATGCAGCAAGTGTTTGGCTCAGAATACTTTTACTTTAGAAAAGATCATATTCATATAATGCTGTTTTGCTGATTCATACTGAATACAGTGTTCAACAATCTGATGCTTTTTTGGTATCGTTGGTCTCGAATTCGAGAGTACTCGTTCCAGCTGCAAAATCGATTTTATATTCATCTTTAAAATCTCTAAATTTGAAGCTCCTCACCTTTAAAATAGCCAGTAAATTAGTAAACCAGAAGAATAAAGTATTCACTGATTTTATTCCTTAAGCTTTTCTAAGGTAAGGAAACTGACTTTTTCTTAATTCTTTTCCAATGTGGTAGGTAAACAGCCATAAGCTCCTTGGAGCTTGTTGTATCTACTTTGATTTTGGTACTGATGTACAACGGTGGAGGAGCCGGTTCGATCCGGATACGATCATGCGGTCGTGGCAATGCATAAATTTCTTTTGTAGCCAGTAAGTCCTAAATATAGCTGTAACTTTTTTTCTGAATATAACATCTTACATCAGTTCCGAAATGTTTTTCGGTTTTTTTCTTCTCACCACATTTCACAATTTGTTTAAAATTCACGATACTTCTGCCTTAAAATCCTAGGATAATGCCGCTAATTCTTCGACCTACTGTTCGGTTTATAAAAATCATAAAAGCTTTCATCAATGTGTTTTCAACAAGAAAGAAACTGAAACCAAGAATGGAGAAAATCATTGACCAGAATAATTTCCTCAAAAATGTCAGAAAAGTATTGATATAAACCATAAAAGTCCCAAATGGAACCTACAAGTGAGTCATCCGGCGGTTCTGGATGTTCTATTTCTCGTTTTTCTCTTGGTCGTTCATCATCATTACCTCGTATCCAATTTCGACATAACGAGTACACGCCTTCTCTACGACCACTATCTCGCAGTGCAAAAGGTTTGCCACGAAGCTCGAAAACCATTCCTAAAAACTAATTTTATATTTTATACATTCTGAAAAAACTCATCTATTTCATCAGGTAGCCTTCTCACAGACCCAAGCGTTAATCAGAATGACTCATTCAGTTTATTTAATGCTCAGCGTAGCATTTTTAGTAGTTGATATAAAAAATTTCTATATTTCTGAGAAGCAGAATATGATAAACGGTAAAGCCATGAAACAACGCTATATTATTATAATTAAAGCAGGCAGCCACTCACGTCGACTTTCACGCCGTAACGATTTCTTTGGACGTTCAAGCAAGTCCCTTTCCATCTCTTCTGGACTGTAAAACAGAAATTGACATCAGAATAGCTAAATTTAAATATTCTAGCAAGTCTGATCCAACTACTGAACTTGAAGTCAAATGTTTCATAATAAATCTAGAATTTCAACCAAGAACATTCCTCTGATATAAGTGCAATCCAACCTTCTAGCCCGATTTCTAGCTTGTATCCCAGTTTGAATCTCACCACTTCGTATTCCATCAAGAAGATGACCAAAACGTGTTCGAGCGAATTTCATATCTGGTGATTCGGGCATATTCCTGACCAATGTCTTCTGTGAAGTAAAACAGATAAAAGTGATTTAAATATCATTGAATTTTTACAGATACACGTAGCTTCTGTCCATGAAAGACTAGCGGTGGAAAGATTAAGTAAAATTATGAATGGTTGGAAAAGTGTATATGTTAAGTAACAAGCACCTATTAGTGATTCTAGATTAAATGCGCGTTATATGAAAAGTTATAATGAGATAAGGTAGAAACTTCAAAAATAGCAGATTTCGTTTTTTTTGACGAGAATTACTTAGAAATACCTCTTGTGTAGTATTCACTTTCCAAGGTGAAGCACTGGCGGTACTCGAAGCACCATCTACCGATTGGTCACATATGGGAAGCACTATATCTTCCGCTCTTTCCAATGATGACATCCTATCTCTGAAAAGTTTTCATACTGATTAGTTTTCTGAAAGATTGTATTTACTACTCATTTAACAACAATAAACAGAAGCAACACCTTGTTGTTACCGAAAATTTATGTAAGTCATATATGATTCATCCGAGATTTAAGAGCACTACAAGAAGTTTATCCGGCATCTGCATACGTGGCACTCTGCCCAATTAGGAGGAAATGTACACAAGTTATCCTACTGAAATGAACGCTTGAATTTCGCGGTTGTCACTGAGAGACGCGATGAAAATCGCTCCATCATCTCGTTACCTGCTGCTGTCATCAAACGTTTTTGATCCCGAGTCTTCCTTTTCCGCCTTATAATCGATGGAATTCTTCATTTCGATGGATCTTCCTACTAAATCTGTAATGCTTATGATATGGAACATTACGAATAATAAATTTCTGAAGGAATAAAATATCATTTAAAAATAACAAAAAAATAATATTAAAATGGATCAGAAATTGAATTGCTAAATACTTGATGTTTGTTGTTTTATTATTGAGGTTTGGTAAGTTATCGATATCTTCGATGATTGCCGTTTACCGTCAAGTTCCATTCGAAGAAAAGAAAGAATTTATTTCTGAGTAAGCAAGATTTAGAGCAAATATGCTTTGTGTACTGCTTTTTTCTCTATAGCTAATTAATGATATAATTAGTTATGGATGAAAGAGTGTAACATCACTCAATTATTTTTCTAAGCAAATTCATTGAGGAAAGCAAATAAAAAAGCTTGAAATTAATGGGAATCATAATCATATTCAATATTTGATGTTGCTGCGATGACGTTTGTTGAACGGATATTTGGGTCATCCTCACATAAATGTAGTTTTTTAATGATTTAGTAATTAAAGCATGTAATGTAAAATAAGACGAGAAATACGACTGGATCGGAACGGATATCAACGATGTGGACATCACATGCATCCATCTTTCCTCTTCTCTTCCTATCGTTCAATCACCTGTTATATATCTGTTACAACTATCATCGCATTGGCAATTGTTGTCGTTATTGTTGATGTTATTGTTGCTGTTGGTCAGTGAAGGAAGTATGTAGTTTAATTAATACTCGCACATCTTTTTTTTATTCTTAATTCCTTCCTCTTCTTTAATATTATCATAACAAAACTATCTGCTTTTGTTAGTGTTATTCCTTTTGTTATCACTTTATCATTTACTATGCCTATTTTACAGATACTTCAACAGATCAATGGCAATACCATCGTTTGTTATTTCATTTATCGTTTTCACTCTTTCCGCAAATAGCGTAGGTCAGTGTATTGCTATGTTTTTTTTTTTTTCAATTGATTTGCGAGTATTTAATGATAAATACAGTTAATCCGAGAGCTCATTACCTAGTTTGAATAAATTCCGATCATAACTTCGGGAAATAACCGATATATAAACAAAGTTTAGCTAAGCTGAACTTATTTATATTGATCAGTTGTACCAATTGTCTTCATTTCTGAACGTCTGAACTTTATTTCTAAGGTGAGTTTTGCTTATATTATAGATTTTTGTTAGCATTTATTTCAAATAAATAAGTAATTAATACAGAAAGTATTCGAGTAAATTGGGCTTAAAATCATACTTTGGTTATTTCTTCCTTTTTGATTAATTTCTGACATTCTGTAAAGTGACCTGGATTGATAGAATTCGCAAATAACTTTCGTCTTATTACATTTCTCACTTGAGACGTTGAACGATTAACATCGCTTAAATATACGAACTGTATGGGGAAAAATATGCACATCCTTTTAACATTGCGAATTATTTTAGCTGAAATTTATTAACGTAGTTTTCAGATCTTTTTCTTTGCCGCTTTTTCGATTTCTTCTTGGAATAACTAAATGAATTTGTTTTCTTAGAGGAAGCAGAATATCCTTTTATTAAAAAAAAATGTTCAATTCATCAGTAATTAATTATTTGAAATTAATTAAGCTATTTTTTAAAAGAAATTGCCTATGTGTTTGATGAGTTTCAGAAGCACAATTGTCAGCAATGTTTGGAAATGCAGTACAAGCGGAAAATTGTGCCAAATGGACAGCTTGGGGTCCATGTATTTGGTTAAAAGGTAATAATTCACGATGGCAACGTTCCTATTTCGATCAATTGCTACCTGGGAAAAATGGTTGCCGTGAACATATTTTTTTTAAACTTTTACGTGAACGTTGGAGCGTGGTATGTTGTATCCTCGTTTATGCAATTCTAACTTTCTTTTTTAATTTTAGAGATAAAAATGTTTTGATTTGGATATAGTAGTAAATATCATGAATATTACATTCATCCTCAGGAATATTATCTTTCCTATCTAACAGAATTACTATTTAATACAGTATTTCTTAGTTTTTCGTTTTTTTAATATTTGCTCATAAATTTGTCCGAATACCTTTCTATTGAAAAATACAGCGCAAAAAAACTTAAACTTAAATTTCAACTGCTTCATTCATGAACAGCAGAAATCGACATGCTAAAAATTTAATTCTTCGTCTTAGTCCTCCAAGTATAGTTGCTTAGTTGTGTATTAGTTTGCTTTAATTATACTTCTTTATTCTCTTTACATCGAAATTTATTTCCAAAGGCACTTACTAAAATTTTTTAAATTATGTGATGATGATAATGCCAGATTTGAAGAGGAACTGGATAAGAAGTACTATTTGATGATTCTCAAGTAAGAGCAATTATAGATTTTGCATCAAATCTTAAAATTTTTAATTGAATTTTCTGAAGGTTTTTTGAAATCTACTACTTTATTTGAAAATAGAATCAGAAATAATTTGAAACGCACTTCATTTTTGCACTAAACTATATTTTGAGGCCATTTTTAAATCCAACAACGTAACAGCGCACATTTGTTATTCATCGCAGATTAGGATCTATTCGTTGATGATCTATCGATAACAGTGAAATATGCGTTGTAGGTCATTTGTTTAAGTCATTGTTAGGAAAAATTTGTTCTTTGCAGAAGCTTTTAAGTGACAGAAATGAAATTATTAATGACTGAATATTTTACAGAGTAAAGTTAATTGGGATGATTTTTTAATAAGATTATTTCGTCCATGTCAACTGATAGACAATATTGAAAAGAAACATTCTTTTCACTAAATCTAATCATTTTAAAGTGACCATTTCCTAATGCGATTAAGAGTGGTTTATTTCGCTCAATTGTCCATTAGCGTTCTTCTCGGCTGTATGTGTCATAGTGTGATGATATATGTTTGGAAGAGATTGTCAATCAAAGATTTGCTCTGTTGATATCATATCCTAATTCTCTATTAGAAATCTTCGAGCATGATGCGTACTTATCATCCTTCCATCGAAAAATAGATTTGAATAAATAAAGGAAATAGTTATTTAATGAAAATTCAAATTTCAATTATCCAGTTCCAAACATTGAGAAAAAAATTTTGTTATAGCATTTTAAAATTATAATTTGAATTATTGAAGACAGCGTTGAAAGATTTATTTATTCCCTTGCCAACAATGAAACGAATGGCAAAACATAAACAGAAATTCAAATGACCTCGAAGAGGAATGTGGCGTTGTCAAATTAACAAGCCATCGTCGATGCATCGATAATTTCTACAAATTGTTTTGTTTAAACAAAAAAATGATAGAGATAAAATAGAAGAAATGACGTTATGCTTTCCATCATTTTTTCTTAAATATCTATGTTGAATTAGCTTATCCGATCTTTATCGATATCCGATCTTTTAACTTTTGAAAGTACAAAAAAATTCCAAGAATATCTGCAGCACAATAACTTCAGAAATGCAATCTCGCAAACAATTTGCATATTGAAATGTGAGCTATTCTTGAAGAGATATCAAATTTTATTAGAAAGAAATTAACTTTTTGCCAAATGCTGAAGAAGATTAATTTAAGATTATGCATATTTTTCTAAGAACGAATAAATATAAAATATTTCTTTCTACCAATGACAAATGTTATTGATTTCATGCTATTGAAATTTTATTTTTTGAAGAATATAAAAATAGTACGGTACAGCTTTTGAAATCAAATTAATGAGATGCGCAAAACTTGTGAACTTATATATCAAGTTTGGTTGATCATAGAATTGAAATTTCAAAACTTATACGAAAGTTTTAAGTGCGGTAGAAAATTTTTGCTCGTTAGAAATAAAAATGATTGTAAATCTGTACATTTACTTCCTTAAATTTGTGATTGAATAATTTAGAATGTTCGCTTTTCGTTTCAACAATTGTAGGTTTATCTATTAGACGCTATTCAATTATTACTTCTTGGCTTGAAGTAATAACTTCAGGCCAATGTCTAATAGATAAAATCCACAATTGGTGAAATTATTACTTCCTGGACTTGAGCTAGCCACTGCATTTGAATAATTGTTATTATGGTACAATTAATATGACCGCCAAGTATATACATCATCATTGCTATTCTTCCTACTTCAGTTTTAACTTTTTTGTTTACTGTCTTTAGTTTCGTATTCAAAATGCAAAGTTCAATCAATATTTACGATCATAAGCAATGAATATTTGTTTATTTAATTTGAAATTAAAAAATGAATTAAAAATTTGATAAGATAGAACTGATATTTTTTTCGAAAATTTAGCTTAAATGAAAACATAATACTATTGTGTCTTAGTGTCGATTTGGTAATACTTCATTTGAAATAATCAACATTAAGTGGACTTTAAATCATAATTATGTCCTATTTTATGTCCTCAAATCTGACATTGATTTATATATCTTTTAAAAGTCAAAGAAGAGAAGCTTAATCTTCTAGCTCATTAATTTTGACAGATTTTAGGCTTTCAATAATTTCTATAATTATCTTCGCAATGTTACCATCAGTACACAACAATGTGGCCAATGCTCCTATCAACAGAGTTGTGGAAGACAGTGTCATCGGCGGTTAGTTTACAGCAACAATGTTGCTTCACATTATAAAAAAACAAGGCAAATAATGGATGTGATTGAAGCATTCATTAAAAGAAATATATTGCCTTAAGAAATATAGCAATATTTCAATTGATGAATACTCTTTATTCATTGTCTAATTTCAGGTTCTTTTCCGAGAACTCATTTTATATTAAAACTTAAATTTCATTTTTCTTCAAGAGATTTAAAATTTCAATATTTGTTTGAGATTTTGTAAGAACTTTATATTACATACTTAATAATGGTAATAATCATTATGATATCCGTTATAAGCGTCATAAACTTTGGGCATTTAGGAATATCTTAAAATTATAATAATCAGTATAACTAAAAATTTTTCCCATATTTCTTTTCTTCATAGGCTGTTTTAATCCAAAATATTTCCCAGAAGATTTCATTTGAAAATGTTTTGTTTGCAATTTATACAAACTGACAAGCATTTCAACAAGGAAATATATGTTTGTATGGCTATCCTTCTTTGTTGGTTGAAACTCAATTTACATTTATCGCTTTGTTTCCCTTTCGAAATACCCCGTAATAGTAATAGATATTATTGCTATTTTCAAGAGAAATACTTCAAATAATTATCATAGCTTTCATTTCTTTCATTTATAGAATTCAATTTACCATATGAAGCACTTTTTTTCACATATTTTTTAAAGCTTTTAATCTCACTATAAACGATGAGAAGAAAGAAAGCGTTTTTAATCAAAATTAATCAAATTTTTTGATTTCAACTATATAAGCCTAAAATTGATAATTTATGAATGAATTGAGCTGTGAAATTTCAAAAATTATCATATATTAAAGTTTATAGGATATAGGCAAAAATACATTTTCATTAAAATGTTGTAATGTGCGAAATAATATTTTACAATCATCTATTTGAATTTTGAAATATTTGAAAAAATTTATGTTAAGTTGTCATGTTACGAGCTATTGCCTGTGTTTTATCTACTAAACATATGGCCAGTAAACAATGAATAAAATTTTACGATCCTTCTGAAGCTATTAAAAATTCAGATTTTGCAAAGATTGAAATATTTCCCCTGAAGTATAGAAATCACATAAATCTTTTGTCGAATTTGATAATTTGTTAAATTTCAGACCTTACAAGTAATTATCTATGAACCAATTAATACCTATGTTTTTTTGAATTTTGCAAAAAAGGAAAATCGGAATAAGTGAAATTTAGTGGTATAACTGATGCGATCAATCCGCTCTTCGTTGCGGAACGTATTTGTGCTGGAGTAGATCAGTCGGCGGCATGTGAATCGCAGTATGTTGAAGGATGCAAGCATTGGCCGAATTCAAATATCAAGCTACCCAATGTAACTGATACCATGCAAGAGATAATTGATAAAATCGATTATCTAAGCTGTATACCGCAGAAAAAGTTTGTTTCTTCTGTAATCAATTTTAGTATAATTTAATCTGAATCATCAAAAGTTTGACAGGTTGTTATTAGCGCGCAACTGACTGGTCATATCAAGAGTATATTTGTTGACAGTTTTTCATGCGTATGCTTTTAGGTAGTTAGGTAAACGAAATTGTATTTTCATCGAAATCTATGTGGGAGCGTTCATTGTTAACCTGATCAGTATTTATTATCAGTACACTTGTTATCAGGAAAGGCAGTAATGCATGAAGAAAGAGGGATGGATGCTTTTGAAAGATTTACTCATAAGTATTAAAATAACCTATAGTCTTTGAGCTTAGCAGGCTTAATATCTTAGTGATATCAGTGGCAGACTGATTGTTTGATTTATCTGTTTTAACCGCCATCTCCATTTCTGTTCATCACTGAATTTGTAAAATTTCTTGATTCGGATTTGAAACACAAGTAAGGTTTATAGTTCAATGACTGTCTTCAGGTGGTGCATCTAAGATAAAAGCATTTTTTGAATTAATCAATCTCCAAATCATCGGATATATGTATGTTTTTCTCATCTTATCATTGAAATTCTTTTCAATCTTTTTGAGAAATCAAATTGTTGAGAGTCTGTAAGATGAAGATGATAATAGAAAATTTAATACTATTGTGTCCTCCTGGAATATTCATTAATTTATTTACTTATTTATTTATTTACTGTGTTAATTTATCCATTTGCTTATTTCTTCTTCATCATTTTGTCATCTTTTAGGTAAATTTGATTACCTCATTAATGATAGTTTTATCATTCTTCTAATCATTGAGTTTCTGAATTCTCTGTAAAATTTGAAATGTATCGCTTCAGAAAGCTTATTGTTTTTAGCTAAAAAAAAATGGTTGGAATGTAATTCCGTACAACATTAGATATCTTCTAATTTTTCCTTCTGCCCTCGAAATGATTAACAAATTGGCTCATACATACCCAAATGTCATTTTCATAGTCTCTTATCTCCGCTCGTCTGTTTTCCGCCATTTTTTGCATTCCCAGGAACTGTTTGTTATATCGGCAAGAAATGCGGGAATAGTTCATCGGATCGTCTGAGTTTTTTTGCATGTTCATTACACATTACACAAATGAATGGTATGAATTCGTTCATTCCATTCATTTGTGCACTTTTTTGTTTATCTTATAATCATTCCTTTTTTGTCGTCTTATATCACTTTCTTGTTTTAAGAATAAAAAGAGAGTTGAAAATGAAGAGAATTCGCGGAAGAGAAGAAAGGACAGAAACTCTACGGATCAATCAGGATATTTCATATTGTAGTTGGAATTCAATCTCATCTTACCTTTAGCTTTTTTTTTCTTGGCAAAATATTGGATTTACTGTAGAAAAAAAAAGATAGATAATAGCAAATTTATTGCTTATGCAATCTTCATGTTACATTGATATATGATATTAATTGATGGAAAGAGATGATGCCACCTTGACCGAATTATAGTAGTGTTCCGTTAGAATTATAATTCACTGGGAAATATCATCGTCATCATCATCATTATTTCTTCAGTCACGGTGAAGGAGAAATCTTTATATACGTAATTTTATTACATAAAACATCCAATTATTATACGTCTAAATTTCAACGGTCTATATATTCTTTTTATTGAAAAAAGAAGTTAATATAAATAATTTTTTTAACGTAAAAATTAATGCAAATAAAATTTTTTAAATTAATATATATGATAGTAAATTAGTGAATTGTTTGATTTCACTCTGTAATGATAAAAAGTGTTTTGTTAAAGAAAATGATACACAATATCTGATACTGTTCATGTGGTAGAAATATTTTTAATGAATACCGTCTTTTTACATTATTCATATCGGTTTCTTTGATTTGGTTTTTTCATTAGTTTACAAAACTTTTATAGGCCTGACGGGACAAGCGTATGTCGTTGTTGTTGTCATCCATATGAGCCACATGCGACAACTATGAAATGTGAATTGAAGCCATACTTGAACATGAAGAAGCAAGAATATCTTTACGAGAGAGTGCAATCTATTGCAGATTGATTTCTGATTTCCGAAATTTCAATTTCAACCTTCACTTTGCTACTATTTTATATTTTAATGCATTTTGTTAATCATTAATTTCTGTAAAGTTTTTAATCACACTGATATTCTTTGTTTGTTTGCGATATTGCTGGGATAATGTAATTCATGCAAGCGTAATTACATCATTTCCTGGAAATTATTATAGAGAAGTATTTGAAATTTTTACAGGAATTAACACTATTCAGTTATGGATTTAAGAAATTATTTCAACCCATTCTTTTAAAACAAAAATTGTTTGAGAATTGAAATTGAAATTCAATATTTTTGCAAGGTGAATTGTCAACTTCTGAATTTTACGGACATTGTTGAGAGTATAGAATAAATACGAAAGTTTCGAAATACTTTAATTTTTAAAATTTTTTTGGGAGATTTTGCTATTTCATATAATTTTAAACTTTTTGAAATTGAAAATTATCTTATTTCTGGTTTCAGTATTATGGTTCGTTAAATTTCTTTAAAATGGTAGTTTTGTTTATCACAGTAATCGTAATTCTACGAATGCGAAATAAAGTTTTGGCTAACGATTTATGCTAATTCAAAAGCTACATTTCAATCTGAAACTCTTTCTCAATTCAACTCTTGACGTGAATAAATTGAGTTTAATAGGCTTTTTTGGTTAGTAATTTCGGTTTGAAATGCCACTTCAAATCTTAATCTTTCGGTAAATAAATGTCTACATGAAATGATAGTTATTTTATATGAATTTGGGCATTTGGAAGTGTTCCTAAGCTGCTCTACATTTGCACTAATATCTTCTGCCTCGTTGTGCAAGAAAATTGCTCGTAATCATTCATTACGATGTAATTGTTGAAGAAATGTAGCTTTAAAAAAAAATTGTTTTGAAAAGCTTATTCAATTTCATTCCACTTAAATGTGTATCATTAAATTTTGAGAAGAAAGGAATTGATGTAAAGGTGCTAGAACGAGGTGCAAATATTTTTGTAGACATTAGATATTAGAGGTTCACAACATAGTATGTCTTCTTTCGGGTTATTCCAGAATATTTTAAATTATTGAAATACTGTATTCAATTTAATGTTACAAATCGGATACAAACGATGATGAGTCATTGCTGAGAAGCTTTCGTTATGATAATTAAATCAACCTTCACATGATATTTGTGTTTTACTCATTTAAGAATCGATGATTTCATTTGGAATGGTCAGGTCATTTAATTTGATAAACAAATTAAACATTTATTTATACAATTCTGTATTTCCTATTCCTATTTTCCGGAATTCTTTTCCGATTTGCTTTTTATATTTATAATTATTCCTTTTGTCATATTATTTTGTTGATTTTTATATTATATTTTTGATAGGAAAAAGTGTTTTTTCTGTGGTAATTCCTTCAAGTTGAATTTAAAACACAATGATAAGCAAATGATTGAATTAGTTTTGAAAGTTTTAATTACAGCTCTTATTTTTAATTAATTAAATGAGTAATGCTTTATCAGTGTGATCAGCTCAAATCATTCGTACTAAAATTATGAGTAATGAGTTAAAATTTAGTGAAACTTTGATGAAGGGCCTATATGATTTAACTAACATTCGATTTTGTTCATCCAATATTGATATTTGCTATTTTTTCCCTTTGGGATTAATTGCTGATGTAATTCATTCTTTTGCTATTCCAAAATATTTCATGATAAATGCTCGGAATGGTTAGTTGGATAGAACGAGATAGCCTACTAAGATAGGTTTGATACGAAGGGAGAAAATTCAACCGATCTTAATTAGCATTATAAAAGTGAGGAGGAGTAGATGGGTAGGTGAATGGGAAGGAGTGTCCCAACAACCAATTTACATCTCTCCTCCCCCTTCTATGGGCTTTTAAAATTCAACGAACAATTGGAAGGGAGAACCTATGCAAGCAGTTATCGCCCATTCATCTCTGTCAAATTTTGCTTTAGGAAAGAAAGAGGAAGAAGACAACAATTGTCTATTCATCCATTTGGGGCCATTGTGAGAGAGGTTGAAAGAGACACACTCTGTTTTGTTTCATTCTCTCACATTAGTCTAAGTTCAATTTAAAAATTTTTGAATTCTTCATAATTTCAAATGAATGTATTATCTTCTGATCTTTTAAGAATCTTCCATTTCAGTTATGTTTAAATGTTAATTATAAATTTTGTTTAAGCTTTGACAGAGTGACTGATCGCTGCTATTTGAGCGATAATGTCGGATAGTAATAGCACTGCCAATTCTACTAATGGTACAACAACCAACGGTCAAGCAACGACTGACCATGGCGTATGTTTTCCTTTGTGCTTTGTTTGTTTATCCTAAATTTCATCAATACTTATGCTAACTGAACTTTATTAGTTAATTACAGCTCAATACATGATAGAAACTTTTGTTTGCTGAAAGAACACATTGTAACCTTTGTTAATACTTTTTTCCAACAATGAAAATGACCATTTATTTGTAGTTTAGTTTAGCGATGATTCATCTTCGTTTCGTTTTGTCCACTCATTTAATGCAGAACATCTGCTGCAGATGAAGCCTTGCATCTCTGACACAAACTGTATATTATTTATCTTTCGAAAATATTTAACTATTATGAAATTGTTTCATTTATTCCATTTCATTTCTTTGAATTATGAATTGTGATATAGGCTATCCAGCTGATATGGTCACTAAACACTTGTATTGTGTTTAATTCTGCAACTCTTTTTTTTCATGATAACGACCACCCGCTCTGAACTTTAATGAGTTGTTTATGAATTTCATAAATACATAAATTTATGAATAGAGGGAACAGATTTGAGGAGAGAGTGAATAAGAGAGAGATAGAGAGAAATAAAAAGTAAGAATGTAATAATTTACCTTACAGTGGTTGATAATTAACCTTAATATAATATGGCATTTTCCTTACCTTCATGCCTTTGTTAAATAATCTTCCAGTTTTTTAATCTTTGTGATTATTCACATTTCTTTATTCTGTCAATTTCTTTTGTGATAGTCTCTCATTTTAATTGAATAAGTAAGCTTTAGTCTTATCAATTACGCTTTTAATGCCCCATGCCAATCTGAATCAACACTTTGAAGGGACATTGAATTTTTATCGTCTCATTTATCAAACATTTTCGTCAGAATTTGTTGACTTAGCTTAGCCTGAACATTTACGATTGCCGTGTTTGCACAATTGCCATCACAGTGATTGCTATTGAAAAGGCCTAGCTAACTCTATAGGCTATTAAGAAAAACACAACAGCAGAAACATAATCCATTTGAAACCGGAACAATATCATGTCAACAAATGTCGCTCAGTAATTGTATGTATGTGTGTGTATATGTGTGTGTGTGTGTGTGTATGTGTATATGTATGTTTGCAAAGGGATAATAAAAATATTTGGAAATTTAAATAATTGATATTGAAGTTACACTTAACTCAAATTTTGAATTTCAATAATTAAATCATCTGATAATTTTTAAATCTACTTTTTCAGCCAAAAATATTCGTCGTCGAATCATTGTGATTACCTATACCTGCAATATATTTACCGACTTACCTGAATCTTTTTCTTTTTCGTTTTCTTTCTCTTTCAATTAACTTTTTTTCTTAATAATTGGTTAGCTCTATGCAACCTTATGAAGCATCATTTCATCAGAAAACTATCATTACATCAATGAACCGGAAGCGCTTAACTCATACTTCAATGAAGAAAAAAATTGTAGCAATGAGTGAAAAAGAAAATATGAAATATGGAACCGGAAGGGATATGGGTCATTTTAATAGATTTCTGAATTGATCTTGGATAGTGTATTAATCAGAAACTTATAATGGAATATATTATCATATGGACAGCTCGAATGATTTATGACTCATTTTTGCATAGTAAATAATAAGAAGAGGAAATAATCATAAATATTTGCCATTAGTTGTTCAAATGCTTTTACTACGGAAAATAATTACTGAAAGAAAAAAGTACTTCTAATATTTGCAGAAAATGTTGTAAATGGTAATATGAATAGTTTAGACATTGGACGAAATATTTTGTATGAATGAATGAATAAAATGCTCATTCTTTATCTCATCTCTAGAAATCATAATATTATTTTCTTCCGGTTTGATTTGCATAAATATTTTTGAAATGTAAGATTGTAAGAGAATTGAATTACTAAATGATATCCAGTTAAAATGATGATACTAGAAATTATTACATAGCAATAGTTAAATATTTGATTGAATATTTTTTGTGATCATTAAATTGGTTTGCACTAATCTTTATAAAATTAATAATATGTATATTGGAATTACATCCGTTTAGTTTCTATTTCAGCAGTTAAAATTATAAAAGCTAATCAAATCTCTTCTTACTTTTGATAATGAGATCGATGTTACAAAAGATAAATTGATTTGTTAAAGCTTTGCATTCAATAGGTATAAGATACTTCTTGTTATCTCCAACATATTTATTGGTAGGAATGATGGTACACTATCACCTACCTCTATGTATTTTCACATTTTACATCTTTTCTGCATTCGAAATACCAACGAATAAAAAAAATTCCCATTGAATCATTTATTTTTAGCTTTCAAACTGATTGAAATAAAGTTGGAAAAGACAGAAAATTTAAATTAAAAATTGGGAATCGTTTATAAATTTTTTAATTGACAGCTTTTCTTTTTTATTTCTTTCTCTTTTTGTTGCTAAAATTCCAACAATTACATTTAATATTAAATATTTTCAATTAAAGGACATATATGTTTGTATTAGGTCAAAGATTAATTGGCTTCTGTCAACAATTATTTATACGATGATAAAGTGAAATTTGTATATTTTTTTCTTTCTTTCATTTTAACCTAATAGTATGAAAATTCTTAGCTATCTTCCTTTTTTACTTTTAAGATAGCAAGAAAAGTTTTTGATAAAAATTCTTATATCAAAAATATTGAAATTTGATTATTTTATAGAGTAGTAAGTTAAATTTGGAAGTATTTTAGATAATAATTCTATGAGGAATAAAACCGAAGAAAAATCCTTTCTTTCTTTCCAAATCAAAATTCCGCCAGCAAATATTCATTTATCTTCCTATGAATATGATCTAAAATGCAAGTAGACTTATTGCTAAGGAGCGAGTGAGAATTGTTTTTATGGGACATTTCATTGTTTACTCAGCCAATTAATTGTTATATAGCCATCTGTATGGGAGGGAAATCTCGCGCCTACATTTTGCGCTTCATTTGCTTGTCTTTAAGATTTCCTCTTCAAAACTGCTGCCTCACGCAAATATAATATTAATGAATAATTATTCATTAATAATATTCATTTCATATCTTCAGTTATTAGTTCTTTGGGAAATATTTATACTTTGTATGAGTTTCCATTGAAATTATAAGTACATTTGTTGTAATATTAATTATCTCATTTGGAATTTTTGACTTTGTAGGGCATTGTTATATTTTTAAAGCCACAGATCAAGTGTTCACACTGACTCAAAAGTATATCAAAAGATCAAAAATATAGCAAAACATTTATTAACTTACTACTATGAATCACTAAATACCAACCGTAACTATCCACATTTAGCGCTTTCTCTGCTTAATGGCACAATTATCACTCGAACACGATCTTCAACTTCACAATATTAATTATCAAGGTGTCTCGTTAATCGTCCTATCTATTTGAGCTGGCGGTACTAAATTTCAAAATAGTCTACCTATCAATAGTAGCATAACCACTTTATGGTCTAGAACGGCGCAATTGATGAAGAAACAAAGTTAGCAATCATTGAAGAAACAAAATGTAATGAGTATCATCAATAAGCTGTCTGGTTGTACCGACACTTTACAATCTTTGGAATGAACATTGAAGTGGCTGTCGATAATAAAGATAAGCTTGCTTGGCTTTAAATTGGAATTGCTAAAAGGAGTAAATTGAACAAATTTGTACAAGATTCCATTTACCAGGGATTTTAATTTTATTTTTTTCAAGGAAACGGTGCCATAAAAAAGAATGGAATAATCGAAGTATGCTACAATGAAAATTTTAGGCGTAATTAAAAATTTCTATTATATAATTTGGTTTAAATGAAATTTGGTATGTACTGCTGACTCATCCTTTAAAAAATTATTTTCAAAAAAATCACTGATTCCTTATGAAATCTCTCGTATGTATATATATATATATAAGAAATTATGAATAGATGCATCATATCAAAATGAATTAACAATATTAGTTAATTTGAAATTATAATGAGATTCTTTGACAATTCCGCGTGATTAATTTTAATTCTTCACAGAAGTGTACAAATCAGATGCTTGTTTTGATTACGTTCACGATCACGTAAACTATGATGCTGATAATGGAAAGATAAATAATATAACCATGATACTGGTAATGGAAAGATGCATATAGCGCTTTCGATATAGTTGACTGTGATAGATTTTTAATTAATTATTGTAAGGAAAAAGAAATGTATATTGGAAGGGCCTGAAATGAGAAAAAATGTAAAAGAAATTGTAAGGAAATAATTTATCAAATGCCTATTGTTAATTCTAGGCAGATTAGAAGAGGGAAAAGGGAGAGAAAATATGCTTGCGAAAATATTTGAATCCTATTGAAAAACAATGTAACAATAATTCATTGTCTATGGTCTAAGACATATAACTACTTGTTGGTACTATTTTCGATGAGATTTCGTTAAGCAAAATCATTTTGGAAGTGTAAGAATCTGATGGAATTTGATAGTGCTAATCATGAATGATTTCAAATTTTATTTTTAAAAAACTATTTCATCAAGCGGCTAAAACTAAATATTTCAAATAATATTCATTCACTTTCATTTTGTATATTTGAAGAAAATTTTTTAGAAACAGTAAACAATTGTAATTGTTCTTAAAATGCAAAATTAACTATGAGTTGTTTTAAGCAAATTTTTTGGTAATAAATTTAGGAAATTTAAAAATTAACTCATTTATTAATTAGTCAGCAACTTTCAACACATACAATTTTGCAGCGCAATTCATTAATAAAACAAAACAATGAAATTAAAGATAATTATTGTATTATTGATATTTTCTCATTATTAGGTTTTGATGAAAATCTTTTTCTTTTTTTGGTAGATATTGCATTGAATGAATTTCATTGAATTTCATTTTGTTGACAAATTCAATTTGAAAGCTAAAAACAATTGCATCCTTTTTTATGTAATTCCCTTTTTTAGAAGAATGGCATAAAAATTCCATTATTTATTGCAAAATTTAAATTTTAATGGTTTTCCTAACTTCAATCTATAATAGCTATTTATTGAATAGAATAAATGAAATAAAACAGGAATTTTTCTTTTTATAATGTATTTGATTGATTTCAGACACCTAAACGTAACGTTCCGTCAACAAACACACGTGAGCGTATTTTTGGTGGCGATACAGAACAAGTAACACCTTCTAAGAAAGTTTCAAATACTTTCAAATCATCAATTTTTGAGAATAAAACATCTGAATCGCCTACTCGAACACCTAAGAAGACAATACCTGTACTTGGTTAGTTTTCATGCATTTTTTTTCCAGATATTTTAAAACTCTTAGATTGAAGAAACTTTATATTGTTTATTATTCTATTAATTTTCATTGTTTTTTTAAATAATGATATGTTACGTTTTACTTGGAAGACAATACTTGATATTTTGTAATTATAATTTAATTACAACAATGTAATTAATAGTGAACAAATATTTTGAATAAGAAGCACAATTTTTGAAGCTAATTCCTGCTTCCAAGTATCATTATATCTGTTTGCAATTGAAGCTGACTGATTGATTATATCGAAAATAACGGACAAATTAGCAATATTGTTAAACTTTATTCTTTCCTTACATGAACATTGAAGTGATTAAAAAAGTGTGCAAGGAATACTGTCGTAATGACTTGTTGAAAGTGTTTTACGATGTCACTTAAGTTGACCTCGTCCCGTTTAGTCTTGAACCCATGCAATTTGAGTGACAGTGCTTTCCCGATATAATCATTAGTTACGAATAGATCACCTTGTAGAACACGTAAACTTCAACTATTTATAAAACCAATCAATGTTGAATAAAAGATTGAAAGAATGTATGATTTCACAAAGTGATATATTATCAATCGCTATTTCTTCAAAATTCTTTTACCTCATATATTCACGAAGATCGTTATCAAAATTCTCGATTTCAATCTTGATTATATCGACTGTAAATAATTCCTTTCAAATAAAGAATGAAACATTAAGAGAGAATGGAAAATAAAATTAATTTCATTAAGTTAAATTCAAACAATCAGTTGAATGATATTACTACAGAAATTTCTGCTTCGTTGCATAATTTGTTAAATTACTGATTTTTTTCTTGTTAAAAAATGATCGTTTTCATGAATTACTACATTAATATGTTGAAATCAAAAAAGAAAGGCATAATCTTCCTGGACTGATTGGAATTATATGCATGAATGATTATGTATTTTTGAGGTGAGGAAGCGTGAAGTTAAATTGACACACCTGTTTGCATTTTTACCGTAATATTCGATGCTTTCAAGGGCATTTTCACATCTATAACCAATGATAACCAAGAACTTAATAAGAAATTTTTTTTTTAATCTTAAAAAACTTTTTAAAAAAGGAAAAACGAAAAACTCAATTTTCATATTAAAAAATTAAGCTTAAAAATCTTCATTATTCTAAGAGTTATATCCTAAAAATTCAATCTACAATTTCAGATCGAAATCCGATAACTGGTGAAGTAAAATGTCCAGCAAAAATATCAGCTTGAATAATATATATTTCTCCTTCCTTCTGTTGCTGAAAAAATTTTTCCGCTCGTCCAATTCCCACAGGGAATAAATTGAAGAATTATATTTATCGCACAAAAAAAGTTCCTTTTTTTCATTGTTAGCAAACTATTTGTCGGTATCATTTAGCTTAATTATTTTTTTGTATTGCATTTTATTAATATATTCGCTTTGAATGTTAAAGAATTGATTTATCATTTTATCATTAGTTGAATTAAAATTGTTTACCATTTTATTATTAATTGAATTAATTTTAAATCTTCATTATGTAAATTACTGGTATTATATCTAGTAATTTTTTTTTTGATAGGGAAGAAAATGTTTCCCAATTCTGTTGTGTATTTATTGCATCTTTTTAATCACTGAGATCATGCTTATCCATTTATTACTGAAACGATATATTTATTATCTTTATTTATCCTTTTTTAGCTGAAGAAAATTTCTTATATAAAAATTAATAGGATATCAATCATTTCGTGCCATTCAAGTTAAATAAGCTAATTAGAATCATTTCATGCTATTCAAGTTAAATAAGCTAGTTAGAGAACTGGAGGTAATAATGGGAAGAATGAAACCAAATGGATTAAGGTCATTACATTCTTAATCATATGGGTTAAGGTTATTACATTTCTTAACCATTGGTCATTAAAAAAGAACCACTGAAATGCATGAGAGGAAGAAAATGAAAAGACTCCATGGGATGAATTTTTCTCCCTTATCCAAAAGTATTCCTTAATTTGACTGACATCAGCAATTCGATTCAAATTCAAGACTGAAATTCAGATGATTTTATCATTCGCATCCTAAAATATTCGGTAAGATAAATGAATGAAATTTATGTGACGGCTATTTCAATATTTTACAATTGGTATTGTAATAATTCGAAAATGCTATAGTAGCCTAAGAAAGCTATTTATCCTCAAAGAACATCGAATTGAATTTGTTGAAATTCAAATAGCACCAATTCTATGGTAATGAGAATTTGATCTATTACATTTCGTTCATGATGGAAGAGAAATGTATCATTTCAAGGGGCTTTTTTTGTATGGGTTACTGATGAAATATATTGGCTCCAATCTGACAGTTAATGATATTTGAGTAAAAAAATATTAGAATGGAAGAAACATGGGAAGGAAGTGGAAGGAATTTGTGAATCATATACCAAATATACTTCCGCTATGCAAAGAACTAACTATCACAGAAAAAATATTTAAGAAACGTTTTTTCCATCGTAAAAAAAATCAGACATATTTCTTGATCATTCCATTATCATCGGCTTGATAGAAATTGAATCTAAAGAGATCGTTTAATAATTCCATGTCAACTGCAATGTTTACATAGAATAATATCTTTTTCAACAAAAGCAAAAATAAAAAAAAGGTCATTTTCTACGAAAACTTGTCCTAGAAATTTGCAGGCACCGGGACATCTTGAATTTCTAATCAAAAAAAATCCAATCGTGATGAGACTATTAATTTCACATTGGAAAATTAAACTTATTACATAATACTATTTAAAGGTGTGTTTCAATTTTAAGAGTAAAAGTAGTTGGCTAGCTGATAACATTGTGAAGATAATTCTTTGATAGACAAAAAGTGGGAAATTGCTCACTTTTTTCCATTTCCTTTAAAAAGTATGAAGAAAGTCGTGATGATGGGGTCATTGATTTTTTGTGGCATTTTTATTTCTATGACTCATTGAACTATCTGCTTATGTATGACCAAGTGATAGTTTATTATTTCAAAGGGAATAAACTCGATTGTATAAAGTAATTAAGTTTTATATGCTAGCTTTGCCACAGTTATGTAATGAACAAATAGTAATATTGTTTTTGGTCAATTGATATTCAGGTTCCTTGAACAAGGACAGCATCACAGTCTTTCTTGGTTCGGTCATTGTGAACGCATTATCTGAGAACCATCCGATTAGGCCTGGAGCTAGCTCCATATATACGAAAGGTGCTATTTTGTCAGCTTCTAGCTTTAACTCATATAACAAATCATTTCTTCTGTACAGTTTTCGAATCCAGGCTTTACCGAAATTCACTTCATCTATCTGAAATATACATGAAATAGTCAAAGGCAATGAAGTTATGTTAACAACGAAACTTTCACTACCTTAAACAGCTTATCATGCAAATGTACGGCATCGTAACCAATTTGAGTATCATTACTTGATAACATCCTTCCCCGCAAGACATATCGGTCGTTTCCTTTCTCTCTGTAAAAACAACAAACAGTTTACAGAGTGCATTTAAGACGGCTATACTTTCCGGATTTAACAGTCTCCTTATGTGGATATAAAACGAAACAATTCTGTCAGATGACAATTTGTAATAATATTTCGCAATTTGTTTTCTTTTAGGAAACTTAAATGTAACTGATAATCTTTGGTATTAATTTGTCTATCAAATATAGAATTTTGTTATAGAATTTTCCAAAAATAATCGACCAAATGTGCCAGACGAACCTTATAACTTTGGAAATTGTCCTATTAATTGGGATCTCAATGGATGACAATGGGGGAACTGAACTAATTTGTTGTTTAAATACATTAACTGGAAAGAAGCGATCAATCCAGAAAATTTCCAAAACCACTGTTATATTGAGTATTGGTTTTGATAGATCTGATACAATGAACAAATGAACGTCATCGTTCACTACCTGCAGCAATGGAAAACTATAAAACTTCAACGATTTATTGTCTAGTTTTTTCTCCAGCAAATCAAGTGTCCAAATGATTTTAAAAAAAAACATTGAATTATATTTAAGGATAAATCATTATAAATGATTTCATAAATACTGCTTGAACTTCCAGTTTGATCTTCTGCTTGCCAAATCCAAAACTCAATTAATTCATTCGTGAGCGTAAATAGCTGGACGATGCAGAACCAGGGAATCTTTTTTGTTCCGAATTCGTTTTTTTTTTTTAATTTAATCAAAATTATGTAATTGCTTGCATAATACCTATAGATTATTTCGGGTGAATTAATTGATCTAATAACTGACTAGTGAAGTGATAATGTGTGCTTTATTATCAAATAAATTGACTGAAAATCAATGACCCACCAGAGAAAGAATAACTGGTGCAAAGAATCGACGAGCAAAGTAATGAGCGGGTTTCCATGAAAGTTCGAAATCAATTGTTGACCAAGTTGGTGCTACCCATAGATCGTTCAATTGCCAGTATAGAGCGCACATCGTATTACCACGACCATCTTCCGTCAATCGTCCACGCCATCTGAAAACTTCTAGTTTTATATCCCACCTCCTTAACGGTTCTCACCAATTTGATCACATTTATAAGAAAAATTAAATAAGAAAATCGGGTGTTGGTAATTAAAATATAGAGAAGCCTGAGTAAAACAACACTTTCATTTCTTTCATCATTCTTCTACTATTTACTTTACCTTTGCTTCTTATTGTGAGTTCAAGAAAATGGTAGGATATAGAAAAGTTTCTATCTCTTCATTACTCATTCGTTTTAACATTACTTTTACTTGGTTTCTGGCCTATATCATTGGCTTTATTATGTTACTTCAGTTTTCTACTTAGCAGTATGTAAAGTTAATCGATATAGTAATACATATTTTCTCATTACAGATGTCATTACGAAGCTTATCTTCGGTAATGCTCAGTTTGTACTTGATAAGTGACCGCTTGATGGAACTGAGATAAGTATACGAAACGGTCCATGAACGTTCCCAAATAAACACAATTTTCATTTATTGTCTTCCCACATTCATTCGGAATCTACAACTGAATGTCTTATTAATAGCTTATGGACAAAAATTTGGTTTAGTTAACGATATTCTACAATAATTTGCTAACGATATTTGTACTTATCACCTTATCATCATATGAAAGCTTCTGTATTAGAAATGAACATAAATTTCAGCATTTGTAATTAAAAACTCTTCGATTTATCGAGATTTATTTTTCTATATTGCAGCATTTGAATGTTCCAGTTGTTGATTTCTCGTACGATACTTGGTGAGATCACAACATTACTCAAAAATAAGATAAAGAAAGCAAAAATTCGAAGTCGCTCCTAAATGAGTATAGATAGGAAGCATGTGCAACTTGAGCTTATGTTAAACAATTCGACAGGTAAATCTTATCAACACTCACCATTCTCGTCCACGATGATTAAACTCTGAACTTTGCTGAGAATCTGAGATAGCCCTCAATAGTATCTAGCATGAAATAAAAGATAAAAATGTGGTAGTGAAGTTAAAGAAAAGAAGAATCAAGAAATAATTGAGATTACTTTGAAATGTGAGAAAATCATAGAAAGTTGAGCCAAGAATCCACCAGGATGATGCTGTCTACGTCTCATTCCTTCACTTGTATAGGACCAATCTGTTTCATTCAACCATTTCAACATTGTTTCTCTTAAAAGTAACTCTCTTAAAAGTAACAACTATCAAAGTTTTAGAATTCCTTTCCCTTCTCTCTTCTCCTTCCAATTTTCTTTTTCATTAATTTAATTGAAGTAAGATTTTATAACTCGAAATGGGAAAAGAAAAGGAAAGTTCGCCTGAGGTAGACAAAAATAAAGGCCAAATAAAAAACGGCTATTGTTTTAGTTTCTGAAAAAGTAGTATTTCCAATATAGTACGAAGTGTTGATAACTGATATCATTTTCTGGAACCCCATGATAACCAATAAGAAGCTTCCTCCAACACTCTGCTATATTATATAAAAAGCAGTTTCCTCCGACACTCTGCTATATTATATAAAAAAAGTTGAATAGGAGCATTCTTACTTTCTTGGAAACGACTCTACGCCATATTCAGAACAGCATCGTGGAATCTGATAAGTTGAATCTTTCCATAGGTCATCTAATTCATTGTAGAAGTGGATATCACCATATTTCTCATCAGCAGGATATTCTGCGACACCTCCTTCTCTAGAAGGTTTTCAAAGAATTTTTTTAAACAGAATCTTCGATATGGCGTTTTATTTATAACTGCAGCAATCATAACAACTACTTTTCGGATTCCACTCCATTTGTTGGACTGGACAACAGATATGGCCTGGTATCATCCAGTTTGGCAATAATTGGTCGTATCGTTTCATTATACAATTTCATATAGTCTGATATCTATAAACTATTGTATTTAAATGCGAAAAAAAAAGAAAATCGATGCCGAAATTTTTACTTGAAATAAGATTAGGAGACAAAAAAATTTTAACGTATTTGACCTTTTCTAATCTTTATTTCAGTAGCTTTAGTATCGGATATCTAAACGAAATTATCAAAATAGGCCAAGATTATCAAGATGTAAAAGTAATGAAACATAATCGGACATATATCTTGAAAACTTCAAGCAAGCATGCAAGCAGTTAATTTTGGTCCAAATCAATGACTGTTCATTTGATCAATTAATGATTGCTTTAAAAAGATCATAAAGCTATGAAATTAAAAATCATAATTTATGTTGGCATCACAGAATGATTAGTCGATAAAAATCGTTAAATCAAGAAATACCGAATCAGTAAGAGAGTAATTTTCCGCAATGAACCACTGACGAACACCCAATTCGTTCTCATTATTCCCGGCCCAGACTAAAATAGATGGATGATGTCGAAGTCGCTCCACCTGCAATACATCACTTCAGATGTCATAATTAAGTGCATTTTATCAGAAACAATTTTATTTGAAGCAACAACCTGAGCATACACTTCTTCTCGAACAGTAGCCAAATATTGCTTATCAGTTGGATATAACGCACATGCAAACATCATGTCATGCCATATCATTAATCCCTGCAACATTAACATCATATAATCGCACATATAGCACATTCCATTTTCAAAAATGTGCAAATATTTCATTAAAATTAATCTTAGATATGGCCATAATTGAAATAGTAGAATACATACTCCAATTCTGTCCAAATGATTGAATGGCAAAGGACAAGGGATTGGGACAGGTATACATACATTGCTGTTTATCTAACCAATTCATCGGCTAAATCGTAAAAGTGATCATTCTCATAACGACCACCACCCCATACACGTAACACATTCATATTCGATTCACGTGCTGACTCAAGTAAAAATTTCTCTTCGAAACGATGATTGCGGGCAGGGAATGCTGAAGATGGAATCCAATTTGAGCCTAAAATTCAAATAACTTGAAACTGAAGTGATTCGAAAAAGATGTGAAGATATCATAGTTATTTGAATTTTCGTAAAATAGTGCTTTACCTCCAAAAATGCTTGTTTGAAAACTTGCTTACATTATTCTAAAAATTCTATTTTAAATAATCCTTGTTGTGGTGTAAAAACAACGTATATCGATATACCAAAAATCTCAAATCATTTAATTTTTATGAAGATTGAAAGACAACCTTTAAGGAATATAGGTTGATCGTTGACCATGAAATAGAAATGTCTTCCTTGTGTGGGTTTTTTACTATTTACATAATCTTGAATGAGCTGAACTGTTCGAAATCCCACTCTTATTTCTTTATCAAAGTTTTGTCCTAAAAATAATCAAAGTAAAGATTATGAGTTTATTTCATTAGTTCATAAATGTTCATAATTTGGCTATATTTGTGTCAAAATAAACTTATAATTCGATCATTCCACTTTCAAAGAGTTCAAAAAATTATCATCGATAAAACGATCATTCTATTGACAACTCTTTGAATGATTCGAAAATTATAGACATCAATACAAACAATATGGTTTGAATGAATTCAACATCTCTTTAAAAATAATAATCAAATGTCCAATATCTCTATCCTGAATTCATATCAGCTTGAATGTCTATTGCATACTCGTTTAGTTCAATTACTTTAACTATTTAACAAAGCTGCAATGAAATGGTTAACTGTAAATTTCTTTCAAGATGAAAATTAATCTTTTTTTAAATGGCTGAATAATCTTTCATGAACCTTCATAAGATATTGAAGTAATCAATTTGTAGAGTTTTTGTTTGCCGCTACCATTTGGCCACCACCTCTCAACGACGTTGTTAGGCACTGATATTCTTCGTTCCACGATATTTTCACTCATTGAATTGAATGAAGTGGTAGAGTGATCAGTGACGGAAATTTCAGGTAATGCTAATGTCACTTGCGCATATTTTACTTTTACTGCACTCCATACTGTGATTCTCAACGAAATGATAAATTGCTGCTCTGTAATATAGTTTTCTAATTAAATAAAAAAGAAACTGTAAATTATCAGCTCAGTAAGGTAATAATTTAACATTTTAATAGTGGACGAATTGAACAAAATACTATGGGAAGTATTATTTAAAAACGATTACAACTGCATTTTGTGCAAAAATAATTATATTGATAAGAATTAAATAACTTTTAAATGAGACTACTGCTGATACTTTGTCTACAAATATTGCTTTCACTCCTTCGATAGATATTGGTTTCCAAATGCCAACTGTTGGAAATGAAGGTCCCCAATCCCAACTGAAGCTTGCTTGGATTTTCCTGCAAGAAATGCCTAAGTTACTATTATTGTTATTATCAAAGATATTGGTACAACATATATTCAATAGTAAAGTTCTGTTAAATGTTTAATGTAGACTATTCTAAACGATATCATCATATTATCTATGCTATGGGGGTAATAGTGCTACAATGTACTACCTACTACTGTTCTACATTACCAAATATAGTCATGGTAATATTGTAGATAACTGATCCGGTTACAAAATTAGCAACTTGCCATAGTTACGTGTATTGTAACAAATTTTTGAAAAGTAGACCAAGAAATAATAAAACTTTGTAAACAATTGACCAATGAGTTTCCACGCTAACACTCTTAAATTTCAAATTTACAAACCATTAATAAGTCATATTTATCCTTACAAAAAAAAAAGACAAAAAGAACGAAAAGGACAAAATTTCAAGCTCAGAATAACTCTGGAAATTATAAAACAAACTTTAAATTCATTGTAATTCTCACGACTTATTATTATTCTGCTTTTTATGGGTCTATTTCAAGATAGTCAACATCATTACAATTTTTAATAAGAAAAACAAATTGGAAGATCAGGAAAACTCCAAGTTAAAATAATAACTGGAATAATGAAAAGAAAAGATGAACCTGATGAAATTAACATGGCATTCACCTTTGAATTCAGGTACTGGACATACGGGAGGAACAGTATGACCAAATTGTTCCTACATTATAATTTCAAATCAGTTCATCAAATCGTAACAGTTTCTCAACTTTATATTTATTAACCAATAAATGGAAGAACTGAATTTTTATTTTGTATTTTAGTAAATGGTTACTTTAGAGAGAACGGAGGCGCTAATAAATTTAATTTGAAATTTGAAATTTTAGGAAATCAAGTTTTAGATGGTATCTGAGTATATCAGCAATTTATAAGTTTAGCAAACATGCGGTTAAACTAAGTGACTGCATAAAGTTTATTAAAATGAAGAAATTGAACCTGATACTCCTCAGATTTCTGTTTCGCATAATTAACAGGCGATTTAAATTCTATACGTAAATAATTTTTTCCAATTTTCCATTGTTTTAGAGGTATCAGATAGGAAACGAACTGATTGTGTGTTCTGAGAACTAATGCATCATTAAAAAACACATCGGCCACGGTATCGAATCCGCCAGCATTCAATAATACTGCTCTTATCTTCAATTTCAATAACTCTCACTAAATTTCAACAAAAAAATATCTACTTCGTTATACTAAATTGAAATATCAGTTGTTATTATCACAAAGTATGATTTTATTAATCATTTCTGTTAAATGTCATAATGATATACTTCTTTTTCCTCTTATTTTTACGTTTTTCTCGGTGGAATGATCCCTGATTCTCCTATGAAAATGATCTACAAGAAACAAAATAGCATAATACTTTCTAACTTGAAAATCACCTTGCTCCAATTTCTGGGAATAATAAATGTAGTGTAATAAATCCAATTCATTCGTGGTACCCATCTTAATATATGATCATTATCACCAAATAGTGGTTCAAAAATATAATTTGCAACGAATAAATCTTGATAGATATCTCCAGGTACCCGAGCTGGTCCTTGAAAAGAGCCATTTGCTGATTGAAAGTACCATTGGAATTCATCCAAATGAAAATTTTCATTGCTGCATATTGCTCTCCCAAATTCGAATTCAAAAATTAACAGAAGAGAAAGAACGAGTGACATTTTTAGCCTGAAAAAATCCATAAAGGAATGAAGTATATTATGGCTAGTGAAGTATATTATGTACTGTATTGACTGATATATCATGTATTGCTAGTGGATTATTACGATATGCAATGGCTTAAATCAAATTCTTTAATCAGTTCACTGCTCAGGTTTAATAATACCACTTCAGTATGAATAGGAAATTTTTGTGTACAAGATAGTTATCGTGTAATATCAACGTCCGTTTATAAAACTTGTATTTTGCTTCGATTTGGCTTTGATGTATTTATTTTAATGAAATCCAGAAAAAAACGAGATGGAGAAAGATGTAGAGACATTTGTGATTAATTGGTGTGGTTATATTTAAAAATGATGAAATAGGAAATTAAATCTAACTAGCATTTCACACATATAACGAATCTATGACTGTAGTTGAAGTTACAGAACATCTAACATTCAGTTGGAAACAGATCCCAAACTGATATCTCAGAACAACTTCCATCTTCCTTTCCATTCAGTTCTCTAAACAAAATGAGTGCATGCTTTTTTGAATTTCAATTATTGTATTGCAATTTAATTCCTTCCTCGTCTATTTTTATTAAATAGGTAGGTAACTTCCACTAGTAATGTAGCAACAGAAATATCGGAGGAAAATTAATCATTTAAAAATAATTCAGCTCTTGCTCAACTGCATGGTTTTTTAATGGAATTGCCGATGCATTTAAAGACAGTATTAATTACATTATACAATCACAGAAAAACAGAGAGATTAGACAAATACTTGAGAGTACATATGTTTTACTTTTGATAAAATTTCAGAAATATTTAATTCTTCAATTAAATTACCTGAAATTTTTTTAAAACACATCCATTAATACACCAGAAAACAATAATTATTCAAACTTATTTACAACAATTTACTAATCAATAGACTTATTTGTCTCACTCTATCTATGCTTTTGAAATAATCACATCAGCTGTTATTATATCAATTTTCCTCATAAAACAACGAAAAATAGTAGATTAAGAAATAGCAATGCAATAAAGAGAATAACTGCACCAGCTGTTGGATCACATATTCTCAATCAATGACTAATTACTTTTCATCGATTACTTCCCATATGAAAATGATGGCACAACATTTTGCCCAGTAACAAAAATGACGTTTTGGATAACTTATTATGGATGGATAGATATATCTTGAGCCAAAAAGCACCAAATTGTAAATATGGAAGAGGTCAAGCGTGATAAATGAGAATATACGTCCTGATAATAAATTAACATATCTAAACGAAAGAAATTGGAAAAGGATTTAAAGAGAGGGATGGTGGCAAAATAATTCGATAAAACAATAAATGAAAGGATTAAAGATAGGGGAAGACCAAACTAAATGATATATATGATATCTGGATGGTAAAAATGCTTCCTTACAAAACAATAGATATAGTATATTTCCGATCAGGAACAAAATTTTCGAGTCAACTGTATAATCTTTCGTGGAACATCGCTTTCGCTACTCCAACATATATATGTATCAAATACGCCACGTGTTTTCACATATTCCAAAAAGCTTGGTATACTGCCTCCAACACCAAAATAACACATCTTTGCTGCTACCAAACTGAAATTTGTAATTATGTTGAATAAAAAAAA
This sequence comes from Cercopithifilaria johnstoni, assembly GCA_916381525.1. Taxonomy (NCBI): domain Eukaryota; kingdom Metazoa; phylum Nematoda; class Chromadorea; order Rhabditida; family Onchocercidae; genus Cercopithifilaria; species Cercopithifilaria johnstoni. Next base: position 178,660 of record CAKAEH010001481.1, read on the forward strand.
TACGACCATACTACAAAAATTGATCGAAAGCAGATATTATGGATAAATAGAAGAGCCATTAATCCAATGAATAAAATTTGTTCACTTCACTTTTTGATAGAAATGAAAATAAACGAATGCCTGAGCAACTCGCTAAATAAAAGGACATAGAAGAATGGAAACAAAATCCCCATATCTTTTAAGACTCGATAGGAGCAACTGAAAATTAATTTCAAATATGAATTTGTAAGTTACTTACATTAATCCATCGGGTGGAAGAACAACATCAAACAAATTATGCAAAGCCTCATAATGTTCTTCATTGTAGATCGTTTCAGAAGTTAAAACAACATCAAACCTTAAATATAACATCTTTAAATATCTCCCACTGGTAAATAGGACGAAACAAAGTCTAGAAATAAAAATAATAAATCACAGGATAAGAAAATTATTACTTTACCCTTTAAGTCTTCTTGATAAGTTTTACCCCCTTTCAGTCTTCTTGGCAAGCTTGTAACTATGTGGAATAAAGAAAAGTACGATCATACTAAAAAATATTGATCGAAAGCAGGTATTATGAGTAAAGTAGGAGAGCTATCAATCTTGATAAACTGTTGGATTACTTCGAATAAAGTAGAAGTTGGATTCTCAACAACAGTTTTTGCTTTTTGAATATTGTTCTTGACAAATAGTTCCCAGATAAATATTAATAGATTATTTTTGTCAACCGTTTCAAATCAAAGTTCTTTATATTTGTCAAAACTCGGTGGAGGAAAAGCAGCTTGTTTACACAACAAAATCATTAATAATTAATAAAGCCGTTGACAAATGAACTCTTATGCGAACTTATTTTCCTTGAAGTTAATTCAAAAAAAACGATGCTAATGAAAATCGAACACAATGAAATGCCATAAAATTAAAATTTCAAAGAGTTACAGGGCTGCAAACACTGATTCAATTCATAATGATCCGAATATTAGCAGTTATTCAGCAACAAAAGTAAAAAAGAAGTTGGCTATGCTGGAAATCCCTTTCGCTAAAACTTTCAATATCTGAATGCTTCGAAAGGTTTGCATCCAGTCTAGTACCTGCTCTATTGACAAGCTCCAAATACCATGTTAACACCTTAATTCACTATTGATCAGGAACCAAACGATGCTAGACAGTACTAATTTCTATTTTTAATTAAAAATAATTGCCAACTTTCAAGACATGTGTTCCACCAGACAAATTATTCTATCGTACAGATTGCACTGTATATCGAGACATTCAAAGACTATGAGAAGAAAAAAAATCTAATTTCTGAACCTTTCCTTTACTTTAATTTCCAATTTAATTCATTTCTGTCCCTTACAACAACTTTATGACGAAACAAAGATTCATAAACAAAACGTGAAAATTTATGAATAAAATAAAGACAACAAATTTTGGAGTTCAATGATAACAAAATACCATAATACGATTTCTTTCAAATTCAAATGAACTATCCTATTTGGAAATTATAACAGTTCGTTTCAAAAGCAAGAACAATTATACCAAATATCGGCTAGTTTCAGGATGGAACAAACATTGCATATTGGAATGCAATTAAAACTGTACCTCATCAACACTATGGTACTTTTCGATATAAATGTTTCCAAAATAAAAAAATAGATCTGTGCTTACTTTTGGCCATCTGTTTTCTGCTGCAGTGTAGTCCAGTCACAGCCATAAAATCGACAATTCTCCAAGCTTACATTGTTAACCGTAAAATTATCCTTTGTAAAGCAACTGACAACAACATCATTCTATAAAATATGAAAACCAAATAATGTTATGCAATGATTTCTATAGAGACACATTATTAATTAAACAAAACTTACATAATCCTGCAAAACAACTTCCTTAGCACCCTTTTGCAATGCCAAAATTGATGGTAATCCCGCACCGCACCCAACCTAAAATGTTGCTATTAACCACAAAAAACATAAAATAATGAAACTCTCGACGAAATGTTCCAGATTGATAAGCTACCTCGAGAATCTTCTTGTCCCTCAAAACTTGTGGCTCCAAAACTTTATCCATGTACTCACATAGGTCGATAGCGCTTTCCCACACTTTCAATCCACCTGCAAACAAAAAGATAGCATTACTTTTTTTAACTTCGGTGTAACCCAGCACTGGTAGTTTGATTGAACAATTTGAAAGAGAGATTATTTTCCATAATTCAAATTTCATTATCATAATCCTCTTAGACATAAAAAATAAGTGAGGAAGTAGTGCAAACTTCGAGGCAGTTGTTACTTATAAATCAAGAAAGTGTTGTAATTCACCTTCATAGGTACCAATAGTACGGTCAGAATGAGCAATCCGCTCCAATGATGGATCATCTTGATATCCTCGTTCTTTTATATTTTTGTCAAGTGTGGCCTGATCAACATAGTACAAACAATGTCCCGATGATAGTTCAACACAATGCACGCCCTTCTTGATGTCACCAACATCTTTTCTCATCTTATTGATTGATAGTACCAATTCTATTAATGTTTAAATAATATTAAATAGATTTGATTGTCCATATCAAATACGTGTCATCACGAATGAAAAACACACAAATCTTAAGCTACATTTCCCTTTGCAAAACTATGATGCCAGATCTTTCTGGAAGATAAATATACTAACTTATGATAGTGTAATAACCCATAATTATATGATAATGTAACACTCCATGCGATCTACTATTAAACTATGGGATTTCAGCATTTCAATATCCTCGAATCTATCTATTATTGTCTTGTTCAGCACAAATTTCCTGCACCAATAGAAGCTAGTAAAAAAACAAATCTTAAATCTATAATTAATTTTTTATTTGATGTAATCAAATAATGAGCAACCAAATAAGTACCGTCACCAGCCTGATTGTTCAAAAATAGATATATAAATGAGTAGCAACATTAGATGCAGTTATAACACTGCAGATAACATACTTAGTTGTTACAATAAATAGTGGGAATATAAATGTTAAAACAATTTTATTGAAATCAATCCTAATTCCAACTTGTATTATCCTTTCAAACAGCACATCCAATACCTGTTATCTGTTAAATGTATGCTTTTATTGGGGTTAACTTCTAATAATGGAAAACGTCTTCCTGGAAAAAAAAATTATATCTTTGTTATTCTTATGAACAATATAAAAGAATATAATTTTGCCTCTTAAAGATGGGTTGTATGATCGATCTTACGTTAACAATAATGATAGTGATCAAACATCATCAAAATATATATTAAGGAATACAATATTTAATAGATATAGAATGTAATAAATAACTAGCGAAAGATAGGGGTAAATAAACAAATCAACTCCCGAGAAAGCCCTAAAGAAAATTCAGAGCACCATACTGTTTTGAATAGACTCTTCATAACTCTCCCCATTTCAGACAATTTAACACTGGACTGGACCACTCAATAACCAAAGTACGATTCGCATCTAAATAATACAATGATATCATCTCATATCATTTATAATATCACTACTCTCCAATTTCTACTAAAAAGTTCCTTCAGCATGCTCTTGAAATACAAACAAAATATGGCGCAAGACAGTAAGACGCAAGCATCATGCTGACCGGCTTTCTTGAAGAATGTCCCGGAAGATCAGAGAATTTTCGTAAAAAGAAAAAAGATCACTTTCAAAATGAAAGGGCTTCAGAGGACGTGCGGCGAGAAACGAATAGAAAGGAAATGCAGCACCGAGTCATATCTAGGTAGGATATCACATTATTCGGTTGACTATTTAATATTCCAAAGATCGAAAAAGTATAAAAGAAGCATAAATCAACAAAATTAGCAAGGAAATGATTTTTAATTCAATTTATCAAAATGATATTTCCAATTCTTACGAATATTTCAGTAATATATCACAATAAATAATTTTACCATTGTTATCACCAGAGCTGTTTCAAATATACATAAAGATGGACAGATGTATACATAATATTATCATCCCAAAATAATGATCTACCAAAAACTTACTAAATCTTCCTAAAAATGCAATTAATTCTGCTACGTGCTATTTCCGATCTAACAAACCAGAGAACAATCCAGAAGCATTTCGAAGGCGCACTATAGCCCATCAAAATGCATTTGGATTGTTCCCTGACAAGGTGAAATTAAAATTTTAACTAAGATTCAAAATTATTTCAAGCATATTTGCTTCATAACTTTGGAAAATACAAAAGTGAGAGCGTCTTACTCATTATTATAACAAATAAAAAGCCCTAATTTTACCTCTAAATTACTTTTGGGATTATTTATCAAAAATATTATTGAAGAATAAGACCGAAGCACTGGACTTAAAAATATACTATGGGCATGTGAACAAAGTGATATGCAAGAAGAAATGCACAATACATATTGAAAAGGAAATAATCGCACGAGCAGTCGTAACATGAAATGAAAACAACTTTTGAAAAAATCGCAGCTTAAATTCGCAAGGATTTTAAAAGAATGATACCACAAACGAATGATATCACAGTTAGGTATCACCTTGAAAAAAATATCACATTTATGGGCACGGAGAAAAATATCAAAAACTAAAAATGAGAGTCCGAAGGATGAAAACAAAAGTTTAAGATCAAATGTACTACAAATGGCTTATTAGCCTTAAAGATATGAAAGAACAGATGGTATTTTCATTTTTCTTCGTTACTAATACACTACTGACTAGCAAAGGAGAAAAGTGAAAGTTGTAGAAATGGTGCAGGCTATAAATAACTAGTCTGGAAAGTATATTCAAATAGCCACTAATATCGAAAAGAAAAAGAATGAAGAACTGTCTTAAAAAAAGTTAGAGAAGTCAAAAAGTTATAGAGATAAAATAATTTTTGTATAAATTTGAATAAAACAATAAATCCGGAGTACGTCCAAGCTTATTAGAGAGAAAGACGAAAAATGCATGGAAACAAAAGTATCCTGTTCTGAATCACAAACGTTTATTTCATTTCATTAGCTATAGAAAAATGAAGGAAAATTCCATATTACTGAATTACTTATCGAAAAATGACAAGGACTAGAACAGACAAGGATGTGGTTAGACCAAAAAAATTGGGTTTTGTTGAATATTCAAGGATAGTGGAATGTAGACAGTGTTCACATTAGAAAATAAACGTAATGAGAACGAAATACATTACAGAATTGGACGCGAAATGTTTGAAGAAAGCTTTATTATTACAATTATGAAGTTTAAAAAATCGAAGAAGAATCAACTATTAACAGTGAGCAATCAAAGTGTTACAAAAGTTCGTTCAGTCGCTATCTCAGCTTCTCGAATAGACTGGAACTATAAGATTTTATTGCATCCTAGTAACCAGAAAATCTGGATCATACAAAGCTTCCTGAAAAGGAAAATTAGCGTTCGTGTAATTCAATTCCTCCCCTTCAATAACAAATGACCTTCATCGTCACGGACCATGTTCACAAACTCTAATAGATAAAATGAGAAAAATAAAAAGAGACATGCCGATAGAGTGAAAAATTAGAAACACAATCATTGAAGCGCAGATCTTGTAATCGAAGGGTAGCTTTGAAAAAGCATTAATGACAGAAAACGGCACAATGAGTAAAATGAAGATACCAAAAGAAAAAGTTTTAGCGAGAGGATAGATTTGCAGCGGAAGAGATAAGGCCTTGCACGGTACCTCCAACCCAACCATGATTCCGCTGCTCCTCTTTCGCCACTACTGCATTCACTTGCTCATGTGTAAACCTTGCTACCGTCGCAATCACTCGAGCCAGTGTCTGCAGCAAGTAATTTCAAGTAAATCCAGAAAAAGTAACAAGTCCATAAATGGTTACTACACCTATGATTGTAATAAAAATATACAATATAAGCAGTATGCACTATGAATGCAAGTAGATCTTGATCCACATTGCTAATAAAATTCATAAATCGGGAACCACGATTTTCTTTTCCTTTACATTCTAATAGAATTTTCGTTAGGAGCAGAAATAAAAAAAACTCACAACACTTTCTTTGCCTAGTGTTTCTCGTTCATTCATATATCGATATAACACATTTCTCAAATACTGAAATACAAGTATCTTCAAATTGTGTAAAAAATAAAAAAGCAATAAAATCACAAATTACGATACACGTGAGTGCTCTAAAAATCCTCTAAAATCTATCCCTATCTCTAAATCCATCCTTTAAAAATGGTTGACTTGTATACTGGAAGGTCGTGTCACATTGATATGATCGTAAAAAGTCCTGTGCAATAGTAATTAGCTAAAACTCATTCAACTTAGAAATTTATCACCAAATAATTTAATAAAAAATTAACTAACTTCAGCTTCAGTAGGTTCCGCGAAGACAGAACTGCTGTCACTCAGATCCTCTTTATTTCTCTATAAGTAATGAAACATTTTCCGACTTGAAAAAAGTACTATAATAAAAATAGAGAAAAAACAGCTAGGTGAAATGGAATAATATTTCACGAATAATGAAAATCAAGCAAGCAAAGTTCCGAATCAACAGACAGTAAATATACCACGATAGATCCATTGGTGATTGACTCCAAACCAATAACGTTAAACTGTTCAATACACGAGGCTTTTCCACATAACAGTGTTAATTCTTTCCTGTAAAGAAAATAAAATAATACTAAATTGCGATAGCCCATTTCTTCATGATACTTCTACGATAATAATAATAATAATAAATAATAAATAATAAATAATAAATAATAATAATAATAATCAAATGCTCACTTATAGGCTTCTTCAGTATTTTTCAATTGTTTCTTGTATTCCGCCACTTGCTCCCGCAAAGCACACAATTCTTCATAATCCTGTAAATTAATGACCACGTTTTATCATCACTTTTATCACGAATATTACACCAAAGGTTTGCAAGAGAGTGAGACTCAGAATTTTTTCTCAGATGCAATTCTAGAAACCATAATTTTGCAACTAAAATAAGAAATTAGAACAAAATAAAGAAGTTAATTAAAGCAATCATAAATTGATGAAAAATAGTAGCAACCTGAATTAATCTAATGATATAAATTAGAAAATGGAACTTAGTAATGAAAGCGATTAATTCATCAATGTAAAAATGTCGATCAGCTCAACAAATAACATACTGTCTGCTCAATTAAATCTGAATTGGTCCTTAAATGTTCGGTTTGCCCATCCGTTTTGTGGCCATTTTTCGTATAAATATTTGCAATTTCATCATTTTCAGTTTTTTTGGCTGATAATTCCTAAAAATCTACTACAACAAAGCTCTTTTTGATATGCTATTTAAAATTTTGATATCAGCAGCTCATTAAATTTGAACAACATTACTTCTCTTTGGATAATAATTAACAACTTAATAACTTCGCAAAACTTCATATTAATTATATACATATATGAGAAAACACACATGAATTAATTCATAATTTCCAGACAGGTAGCGTACCTGCAGTTTGGACTGCGCTTCATCTAACTGTTGTGTACGTTCATTCAAATCATGATATAACTGTTTGATTTCTTTTTGCAAATCACGCAGTAACCGGTGTCGCTCTGATTCCACTTTCGCTGTAACACCATATATGAATCAAAAAGAAAAGTATGCCAAAAATCATCATGTAATTTTGCTTGATTCTTGAATTCCTCAATTATACTTGCCTGAAACTTTCGCTGACTCCTCACTTGCACTTTCTTTCAGAGTTACAATTTCTAATCGCAATCTTTCCACTTCTTTTTTAAAATTCTCATTCTCATGTAACAGCACCTTTCGTTCTTGCTCCAATTGCTCAACAACTTGAGTGCTTTCTGAAGATAATTATTTCATGGAAATTGCGAAGAGAACAACTTCATTTTCTTCCTGTATCATAAAATTCCTAGCAAATTTCATCCGAGCAGTGATTACCTCGCAAACGCGTATTATGAGCATTCATATTTTCCAATTCACCTTGTAAAGACGTGATTTGCTGGCTTTTTAATTTTAACTGCTTCTTTGTTTCCTCTACATCCACATGCATAGAATTCAGTTCAGTTTCCATTTCAACGCACCTCTGAAATTATCCACAGTGAGAAAATACAACAGATATCAGCTTCTAAATTTATCCACCTTAGAAGTAGAAAAATGTAAACTTTTGGAATTTACAACTTCGAGATAACTTAGAAAGACAGATCTAGAATTTCTGACTGTAGACAGTCGATTTTTGAAGTTTATATATTATAAAACTATTTTAGAAATCTCGCTCCCAAAAAAGGGAGCAACGTCGCACTTTATTCACTTTTATGACGTTATGGACTATAGCCACATCTAAACTTCTTTTATAATCAGTGCGTATCGCAGATTGCAAAATAAGAACAAAGCCTAACATTCAATTTCATGTCTCTTTCTCTGGATATTGCTTGGATATTTACTCGCAAATCGTTTATGATTTGTTCATCATCAAAAAGTTTTTGTTCCAAGGAATTAATATTTAATCCCTGCTCTTCAATTTGCAAATTTTTTTCAACTATTTGTGATCGCATTTCATCAATCTGGAATAATATGGAACACAAAAACACAAATAAAAGCAGTCATGGTCACTCTGAAATTAGCATACATTAAATGTGTGTGCCTAGCGACATTCTGTAGAAAGCCGTATTTCAACAACGAAATCATGCCAATGATTTCATGTAATCCTGGAATTCCTCTCGAAGGGTCCTTTAGAAAGTCTCACCAAGTCTCAGATACAATATTTTTAATAATAAACCTGCAAAAGAAGTTCTGCTTTCGCAGCTTTTCCATCAGTTTCACACTCTTGCTTCATTTTCAACATTTTCTGCTCCGCTTTCTTTTTTATTTCCTCTGCTTGTTGCTCATTTTCCTATAATTTCGACGAAACTTTCTGATAAAGTTGGACTGTGAAAATGACTGGCGATCTTTCAGTGAAAATGTGGCTCTGAATTTCCAAAGGCACGAAAAATAAAAGACAAGATACGCAGCAAAACATACTCCTTTTCTTTCATGCAAGCAAAACAAACGATCAATAAAAATGATAAATCGAATAAAAACGAGAAAGAATGTCAAAAAAAAGCAATTAGTGACCTGTTTCAATTGCTGTATGATCTTTTGGCAATCTTCTTTAGCTAAGGAAAGTTCAGCAACAAAGCGATCTTTCTCGATTCGTATAAGATTCAAATCAGTCAGTTGCTTTTGTGCTTCTTCCAAATTGTAGTTCGCCTTTTTCAGTGCCATAGCATACTGATCTCTGAATGATCACTTATTCTTTCTTGAATTTTAAAACCAAATCAATGAAAAACAGATCTGAGCGACTGCAATCTCATTTATTGACTTACATGAACCCACTTTTCAAAGTATGACTTCCCAAATTGGTTGTCTAAATTATAAACTGCGAGGACAAAAGAAAAAAAATTTAAAGTATTCAGACATTGAGGTCGCAGTGGATTAAAATGCAAAATATAGCTTGTTACTTCATGCTTACTTCTCAAACAATGACTATGCGCATCTTTTTAATTTCCTTCTTCATAGATAACAAAAGCCCTAAAAACGTATAGGTACGTTATTTTAAAGCAAGATTCAGAATATTCCAATGGTCAACCTTAGATCTAAAACACTAAAAGTTATGATAACAACGTGAACATTATATTAACTAAAGATCGTTAACTGCTGCCTAAAGCAAGGCTGCTGCAACCACAAGCTTGCTGTTTAAAAAAAATGGTATTTAAAGTAATTAAACGAAACGATTCGAGCGCTAGCTTCTTACAGGAATCTAATTTATGCCGAAACAAATTTAGGGAGCTGAAAAACTAGATAAACATAGCGGCATAATTTGGAACACACATAACCTTATCCTTTGTTCTTCTTCTTTCTCTTGTTTTTTCTTGTTAAGCTCAGTTTCGAGGAATTCCTCATTGCGTTTCCTCTCTTGAAGTTCAATCTTCATTTTGTCCGAATTTCGTTTTATTTCAATAAGCTCATCTTCCAAAATCATTTGTCGTTTTTGTTCCTCTTCTAAACTTTTTTTCAGCGATTCCAAGTCAGCATTTTCCTTCACTCTTTGCTCTTTTATCTTCTTCTGTAGTTCACTCACGATATTTTCCTAAAACCACATATCAGTTATTTTTTTATATTTGCATTCTTCAGAATGCAAATATAAAAAAAATTCTATTGATCAGTTATATTCTTTTAAAACTGGGGTCTGTGAAACGTTTAGGATCAAAATACAACGCAGAACAAGAACATTACTGGTATTCTTCCTATCATTGGATGTATAAAAATTATCGCGCTAATGCATTCAATATCGTGAAGCGCATACGTCATAACTAAAAGAGATGGAACAATTCATTTTTTCTATTATAAATTTTCCATTTACCAAGTTAATTATGATAATATTTAAAAAAGTACCTTTTGAAGAAATTCAATCCTTAATTTCTCATTCGTCGCTTCTAACTCTTCATTCTTCGTTATCATTTCATCTAGTTTTGATAATGTTTCTTTAATTTCATTTCCAGCAATAGCAACTGCGCTCCGCAGACTGTTTGTCTCGCCAATCTAACAGAAACATCGCTAAATATGGTGAGACCATATGCTAATAAATTACTTCAAAATGAATCAGCAGGATGATAAAACATGAAACAAGCAAACTGCTATTCTTTATCAAAATATCAATTGTTTGGTATAATTCTAATGGCTATTAAACTCTGCAGTGTTTCAAATCTTTTTACAGTATCTATCTGAGTACTACTGAGTGCAAACTTTCTGCTCAAACCTTGAAGCCTGCAATTCAAACCTTCCAATACAGCCATTTATTACACCTCTTATAATTCTGGTATTTTTTGATAGAATTTTTTAAAAGAATATAAGACTGCACAACTGAATTAAATACCTGATCTCTTAATTCTTTCTCCAGTCTCTCCACTTCTGAATCGTTTTTGTATAGAGTTTCGCGAACTTTCGTTTCCATTTCTTCCATTTTTATCTTTAAATTATCCCGGCTATCACGAATATCTTCCATCTCCTTTATCATGTTATTCTTCTCTTCCATAATTTCTTGTAGATTTCTTTTCAGTGCTTCTATATTGGTCACAAATGATGACTTTTCATTTTCAACCCTAAAATTTTATATGGAAAACAATTTACATATTTTTTCCATTTTTAGGAAGAAACAATGATAATAATATTAAATGTGTCCAAAGCACCCAATTCCATCGTTATAATTTTATGATCGAAATATTTTACTCCGTTAAACCATACTCAAAAGTTTACTCAGGAAAAAATAATCCGCTTAAATGAACTTACAGATTTAACTTATTTCGAAGCTGTTCAAGTACTTCATCTTTCTCCTTAAGAGTGCCAACTTTTAAACTTGCTAGTTCTTCACTACCCAATACACATGATTCCCTCAATTCCACGTCTTCCAGAACCGAATCCTGAAAATACCGAAAGAAAATCATGCTCCACAAACTCATAGAATCTTCCTATCACTTTCACCATAAACATATGAATAGCAGTATATTTCAACTGCGCATATTCTATTTCCATTGCTTTGATCCTTCACAGCATAGATATAATCCGTTTTATTACAAATTGTTAGCCTTTGAAGTTCTGTCCAAATTAAATCTGACGATTCTATAAACTTTGACTGCTGTTGTGGAAAGAAAACAAACTTGTTGTGGGACATCCATTACCGATTTCAAACATGTATCTTCTTCCATATCTCGTTCTGGAATATTTATCTCCCTCAAGATATCATTCTCTTTCGATTCTGATTCTGGCTGGAAATTTTATTTCTTTTTGAGATTTATTCAATTATTTTATCTTGTTCAGTAAACTATTATTAGGTCAATATGTGTTCTGAACATTGAAAATGATAAACGATATTGGAGCACCTACGATAATCAGAAATTTTTCTGAACTATTAATAATAACAACAGTAAACATTCATTAAACGAAATTAAACGAAATATTTTCAAGCAATATCTTCTTCGTCACTATTTTTTAAGAAATTCATTTCAATAATCATTCTACCAAATCACTATTAAATAAGGTATATCCTTCCATTCAAAATATATTTACATTAGAAGCTTTTCAAAAATTCAAAATATATTTACATCAGAAGTTTTTCTCTTCATATATTTTTCTCTTCTCTTCATATATAATGAGATTCACAGAGAAGCTAATTTTACTTTTTTCTTCAGCTGTTCCAATTCCCAAATCAGCGCTTGTTTCTCTTCCCTCAACTTCCTAATTTGCACCTGTTGATTTTCCACTTGATTCTTCAGTTGCCCACTTTCACCAGTCAACAATGTAATCTTACCATCAAGATCGTTCTTCGCCTTTTTTGCTTCATCCTGAGAAATAGGGAAAAACAATAAGAGTGGTGATTTTGTGACGTGCTTTATAGAACACAGATTATTGGACCATGAAAAAAAAATGAAATGAACGAGTTATAAGAAATCACTAAATCTAGAAGTCCTCATCATAAAGGCATTCATTTCAAAGCCACAGTTGATGAGAAAAAAATATCTAATCTCATTTTAAAAACATAAACCTGCTGCACATTGTAAGTTATCTCTTCTGTTTCACTTTTGCTCATCTTTGCTTCAATCCAATGATGCTTATTTAACTTCTCCTTTGCTAATTGCTGCTTTTCTTGTTGGAGGACTCTTCGATCTACTGTAACAATCAAATCTCATATTCAATATTTCCTGTTGCCCACCCTCAAAACAAACAGTTTAAAAACTGTTAACAAAAAAAGACAAATATTATCAATATGAGAAAATTGAAACCTTCCAGTTCCTGCGCAGCTTTCTGAACTCTTTCTTCCATTTCCGAATATCTTTTTTCGGTTTCATCACGCTCCATTTGAGCTGCTTTTAACTGTTGCTATAGAAGTTTAAATTTTGATGAGTTCAATAAATTACAACTTAAAATGTGCAAATGCCTATTCCTTATTTTTTTGCTTAAAAAAGAAAATATATCCCTTATGTATTTAAGCGTATTTATGAGAATGATGATAATGCGGAAAAAAGGAAATGAAATCTAATGGTTAAATAAGGATGCAATTATACCGCAGCAACATTGAGAACAACAGAATGAAATATTATAATAACAGGATATAAGTAAATATTGAAAACAATAGGAAGACGAAAAACCTGCAAATGCTGATGGATTTTAGAAAGTTCCCGAGTAGAAGATAATTCAGCACTCAGAATATCTTTCTCCGATTCCAAAGTGACAATTGTTGCTGTTTTTTGCTCCAAACTGCTATAAAGTTCTTCCATTTTCTTTTCCTTGATTGACAGCCTGCAACAACAAGTCCAAGCATATATGTTCAAAGAACAACAGAGAAAAGATTGAGTACAATAAAATATGCCACGGAAACAAAAGTATTCATAGCATTTATAAAATGGATCAGGAAGCAACAAGAAAACGATTGTTTCACAACGCAAAATTTGCATATTAAGTATATGCCTCCATCGAACACAATAAGACATTACATGTTCGGGATTATTCTATATGTCATGACGCACTTTGCAGATTTTGATATTTCTGTTATCTCACATTTTATTTTAATCATAAACTCTATTTCAATGTTCAAAGCGTAATTTTAAGTTGAATTATAAAAAATTATTGAGCTTTTATAATTTTTCCCAAAAGATAAGTATATTCATTAAAATATGTCATCATTTTGAAATGATAAAGAACCTTTGGCTAAACTCGATAAGTTCTTGTTTCAATTCTCCCACTTCAGCGTTCTTCTGTATTAATTTTGCATCGTTTTCATTTAAAATTTTTTCATAATTCTCTTTCATTGCTGACATCTCCGTGCGCATTATATCTATCTCATTCGCATGTTGCTTCTGAAAGCTAGTGTAATTAAATGTTTCTTAATAACATTAAACACGACAGTAAAGCAAATATCCTGAGCACTTTTCATGATGTATGATCAATCCAAAATTTTCTACAATTTCGAAGACAACACGAAAAAAAGTGCTTCAACACCTTTAAATGATCTACTGCTTGACGAAGTTCTTCATTTCGATTTTCAGCTCCTTCCATTGCGTTTTGCTTGCCGTTCTTCAAATCTATCAGTTCATCTTCCAGTTGTTTGTTTGATTTCACAGCTGCCTCGAAATCCTGAAATACCGAGTACCATATATCATTAAGCAACTTTTATTTCAAGAGTTTCAAAGCATATATACAACTGAATAACATATTGTTCATGGATAATTTACTTTCTTGAGCGCAGCTAGAACCTCTTCTTCTTTATTTTTGATTTCACTTATTTCCTGCTGATGTCTTTCTTTACTGGCTTCAATAGAAATACAAAGTTCTTCCATCTGTTGTCGATGTCTTTCTTTCATATCATCCAAAACTGATTTCAGATGTAACTTCTCCTGAAAATTTATTAAATAGTCATAAGCTTATCTAAATGATGCTAATAGTGCCTTGCTTGCTTATATATAATCCCTTATTTTTAGAAAATAGTCAATGGTCAATAAAAAATACGGCATATCCTAATAAATCAATGTAAAAACATCCATAACAGTTTGTGTGAAGCCTACTACAAAATACAGAACAAACTGCGGTGAGTTGCTCTAGTTGAAAGCCCAAATTCTCATTCTTTCGATCGTGTTCCATTACAGCTGCTACCTTTTGCATTTCGCGTTCCTCGATGGCCAACTGCATCTGTTCTTCTTGTTCTTTAAATTTCAAAGCCCACTGTTCATCCTGAAATATAGTAGGATGTTCATTTGCAGAAGCTGTAGAAACTTTTGCTTACAAATTATTATAAATAATTTATATTATAATAATCCTAGGACATCTTGAAACAGCGGTGACTAGCTATAAATTCACTTTTATAAATTCACTTTACTTATAACTGTAAATCATGCGAAGATAAACCAGCATTTTTCATAATCATTTCCTAAGTCTTTTTATACAATATATTTCATACTTAACGAAGAGATAAACAAACATTTTTCATAATCATTTCTTGAAAAAGTCGTTCCTCTTCCTCTCTTTCTTCAGCCTGTTTTTTCTCCATTTTCCTTTTCAGCTCTTGCCGTTTTTCTTCCTCTTCGCATCGTACTGCTTTAACACCTTCTTGCTTCGCTTCTGATAACTTTTTTACCATATCTGCTTTTTCGTTTTCCAATGCATCCACAGCTGCCTTCAACTCATCAATTTGCCTTTGTAACTCTATCCCTAAAAAAATTAATTGCCTTTTTTAAAAGAAAGTCGGAAATTTTTCTTTTAATTTGCAATGACCAGAGTTCAAGCGTGTTTGAATTTCTTGATAACACGGAATGTATCTTCTCAGTTTTTCGAAAGCATTGGTTCGATAAAATCGTAACAAAAAGAGGTGTAGAAACAAGGTTTTAGAATCTGTTTGTAGCAGGAATGGAAAAATGTGAAAAAAACTTCAGTTTTTCAAGCAGTCATTTAAAAATGAAAACTTTCTTGCCTTACTTTCTTCAGTTTACAATAAGTCTCTGAAACATTCAAAAATAAAAACTGAAAGGTGCTAAGCTATCTAAACAAAAAATCAAATTTCTGTCCTCTGAAAAGCAGTTATTATTTGAACGCAGAAGTGAAGTGAAAAAGTGAAAAACTAGGTTTGGTAAATACAAAAGAAAAATACGAACCGCTTAATTCCAGAGATTTGCATCTGGTCCGGGTTACCTGCAATTCAACGTCCTTCTCCTCTAAAGCTCTATGCATTTCTGCCTTCACCTTGGCTATTGCAAGTGTACCGCTGCAATATTACTAGCCATTACTGCAAATTATTACAACACGATTTATACTAGTTACTTTATGTGAATCATAATACTAACGCTTCTTCGGAATCAGAAAGGCGTTTGGACCATTTTTCTTCTAGACAATCCACACGACTTTTCCATTCAGCAGTAACTCGTCGGACTGCCAAATCGCTGATTTCATGCTGCAACAATTTACTTTCAACTGTCTTTTAAACTGATAGCTTAAAAAACATGAGATTAAAATCCAACTAATCCATAAAATAATTTGGTTATTTTATGGATTACTTGATCTTTATTACTTTGATCAAGATGGAGGAGTAGTTTTCTAAAGTATACAGCCTTCTAAAAGAACAAGGAGGAAATTATGGAAGAAATCATAATTCTAACTATAAAAAAACATTAAAAATGATCCAATCAAAACAAGAAAAAGATTAAAATGATTCAATCAAAAATTCATTAATTTCACATTTTAACTATACATGGTAAGCAGCAATGAAGCTTATGAAATTGAATGGGTGTCTGAACAACTTTGCAAAACCAGCTTACTTCGTCATTAGATGTCTCAATGTTTTTTTTAAGTTTTTCATTTTCTTCTGTTAGTTGTCGAATTCTTTCCTTCTTTTCCTTTATACTTGATTGACACTTTTCCACTAATCCTTGTAATTCCTTCACCTTACCTTCTCCCGCTTCGCTTTCTTTGGCCTCCTACGAATAGCTTTGTACGATCTTTTTCTGCCAACACGCATCATTCAGTAAACTGATCTAACTAATAAACTAATCTAAACTATAGAAATTAAAGCTGAACACCTGCACATGATCAGAAGTTGCAAAATTAACAAAAAGACTCTATTATGTCACTTTCTTTGATCACCATAAGCATTCTCTTAATTAATGTTAGTCAGGTATCCGTACCTTGTTTTCCCTGTCAAGCTCCATTTCTTGCACCTTTTCTCTCAGTTCTCGATTTTTTTCTCGCAGTTTACCAATTCTATCAAGTGCTTTATCCTGCGTGGCTAATAACACAGACTGTAACAAAGAAATCCATAATTTTTGTGAAATATAATAATTTTGATCTTATCAGATTTAATTAAAAAGGCAATTTTAAAGAGATTTTTCGGTATTGGAAATAGTATTACAAGTGAAAATTTCTTTTTTTTTTCATGGAGCATTGCATAAATACCTGTGCTTTTTAATTTTAGCAGTAAATAAAAACGCTCTCACCCTATACTTTTCATTCTCCCGCACTAATTCATTGTACATTTGTATAAGTCTTCGATATTTATCCTTGTAACTTGCCGCACGACCTTGTAACTTATGAAGAACAGTTGAAATCTGAAATTAGCTATAACGTCTCTCTTTGTTCATGATCCTTTAAAGTAAAAATGAGAATAAATCCAATTTATGAATCCCTTTTGATAGAACCAGGTTACATTGACATTATATTGACAGTAACCGACAGATCTCCGATGTTTTTCATATCTCATTCAAAAAACGTTTAAAATTCTTTAGAATCGAAATCCTTTTTACTCTTTCTGAAACAAAGAAAAAAGAAAGCTTGATTTCATAAAACCTGCTCTTTCGAAGCACTTTGAAACTGGGATGAGGTAGCCACACTTTCACTCTCCACGTCTGATGTTATTGTGTTGAGTCGATGACCGGAACTTGATATCCCCGGTATAGCAGAAAAGAAATTACTGAATGAGCTGAAATGTACAAGCTCAATGACTTAACTAGATGTCTATGGCGGCATCTCAATGTTTCTAAAACTATTTACATTTGATTTGATAGCCAGACATCTTGAGAAAAATTATAGACATGAAGGAAGTTGTGAGAAAAAAATGATTCGATTTTCTAGTTCATTTATAATAAAAAATTCTATCAATCTGGACTGTGATACAATAGGCATGCTGTGATAAAACATTATCAACCTTTCGCTTTCGAAAGAACTACTTGAATTACGCCGCTGTCGCGATTCACCGATGAAATCTTGTTCCGGTATTTCTTGCATGATAGCAGAACTGTTGGGATTCTGCTCATTCTAGAAAACTTACATTAATCTTCTTTTTAAAGATATGAAAATAATGAAATGCCATTACCAGCTGTTCTGTATCGAAATAATTTCTAGATTCATCACCGAGAAGATCTGGAGAATGGAGTGAAGTATTTTTCACCTCACCACTATTGAACAATCGCCGCGCTTGCCCAGCCGGGTCATTTCCAATATCGTTCTAAAAAAATTTTTTTCTGATGAAAGAATTTTGAAAAGATATCGACAATACTTCGTCTGTCTAGAAAGTAAATTGTTTATTTCATCACTCAAATGAAGAACATAAAAGGAAAGTAGCTTAAGATGAAAATAATGAATTGTCCTTGCTTGAGTGAAAATTTCCTATTGTAGAATGACAATAGCACGTGAACTATTTTACAATGTTTCTTCCTCCACTTGCATACTTCAGAGAGAATACAATTTTATATATATTTGCAGGTATAGAAAGGTCTTACCACACCGGATCGTACTTGTTGAGCAATATTTTCGCTGTACTGTGATACTGTTGCTTGTAATCTTCTCGCTTCATCTTCCAACTTTGATTTCAATCCTTTGAACATGTCAAACTCACCTTCTCCACCTCAAACAGAGTGCAATAGGACAAACTAAGTACCGTGATACCACGGTATTTGAACTCGTGATATCACGAGTTCAAATTTGCACAGCCCATTTTACTAATCCTAGCAAACAATAATTTATCTTTTTTGTGCAGTTTCGCTTACTTCGCTCGATTCCTCTAGTTTCGGTATTAAGAGATTTCTTAAGCTCTATTCATCATTTCAAACCATTCTTTTCTCTTCGTTAGCTGATGCATGATAACAAATCACACGAGTCCTCACCATGTGCTGCGGTATAATTTCATGTAATAATGATTGCATTTCCTGTACTACTTTATTCCTTCAGAACCCCAGAACTTCAATTAGGTTTCATTCTTGACTTCTTACCAAACAGCTTTCTTACCAAAGTACTTCTTCACACAAAATATGGAAGCACCAAGAAAATGAACTTTGTAATTTAACATCTAGAGAAAACATTGCTATTTTTTTATTCCTAAGAGCATTTATAACATAGTATAACAATAAAAAATTTGCACAAACAAGAATGATAACTTTATTTTGAAATTTAAGCGGTAGATTAGCTGAATTTGAAAAATATCTTTTCTTTCTCAAAATTATGTGCATCACTAGTGCAAAAATAGCACTCCGCTATATAACGATCTCACAGGATTGCAGGAGTAATGTCGAACAACTGAAGTTTGAGCAATTATGCATCTATTTTCATAATGCATATAATTCTCGACAAATCATTGGTCTTTACTTTTCTCATTCCAACCAAGAGATGTATCAGTAACATTATTAGACATTTTTAAGCGATATCTTGTAACTTCCTCGATTGTTTGTTTAGCTAAATAACACATGTCGAACAAATTATCGATCGACTTCTGAAGATATTTCGCGTCCATACTCACGATCTCACTAAAATTTCAAATTTTATTAATTATATATTTATAACATCATGAGAAATGAAAAAGGAAACATTTAAAGATAATCCGAAGATTAGAAACAATCAAGAATGAATGGTTATTTGCTACAGTGATAAAAATGTGTTACATGAAATCGAAATTTTAAACAGACGAAGAGCTAAGCACAAGAGCTTACACAACCAAATGATGCCCTCGCACACTGTATGTTCGTTTGGCTGTACTCCTCGATGGTTCCTTGTCGACTGCTAAGGTTTTGCAAATTATTTGCGCCTTTTCTTCATTTCCTAAATCAATATGCAGTGTCCTGAAACAATCATTATTTAAGGCTAATCTCAGAATACTGTCTATAGAAAGAAATCCAGAAAAAAAAAATCAAATATAAAGCATGCATGGAATGAAAAAGAAAACGCGAAGATTTATTTTCCGGAAACTAACGCCCTGTGGCTTTCACTAGTATTCCTTGATTCTAACGTACTTTCATCGCTGGAGTCCTCCGAATCATTTACAATTTTGAGTAGTTGCTTGTTATCGTTCGTCACAGAAACCTCAAAAACGAAATATATATAACATAGATAAATTTAAAACATAACATTAAATAGATCCACTAGTACAAAGCGGTTAAATAACTATTATTTGCCGCAACGAGATTCATTTCTAACTATCAAAGTTAGGAAGAAAGAAAATACATACTGACAATTTCGCCGACTCCTCCATATCATTTCTCGACTTTTCTGTGATGCTGAAAGTAAGCAAAATCTTAAACTTTAATGTATGAATACACTGAAGTTACTAATCATATGGAAGCAAGAGGCAAGGAGCATATTCTTTTCTCACTGCTAAACGTCCGGATCAACAGAGACAGATTGAAAAAAGTCCAAAGTACATAAACGGAATCAGAAGTATTGAAACTTCCGAGGAAAAATTAAGAGGAACTCGTCGGCATACAATCTTCTAAGAACTATTTTGGATATTCGTGCCCTAATTCTGTGGTCACTATCGAAACCATTCCCACCTATGAACTAATCCCTCTATGAGAAGCTTACTAATATATTCATTTCTATTGATAACCGGTAATAAGAAGAGATAGTCCTCAAAAACTGAATGTCGCCACAGATTTTGCCAACAAAAAGTCAGTAAAGCTTTTAATGGACCTTATTGCGGTCCGTTGTTTTGCAGAAGAATGACATCTGTCCCATCGTATTTCAGGTTGCTCTGCTGTCGAAAATCGGGGAGATGGAAAGTTGCAAGTCACCTAAAGGGGTTTGCTCATTATTTGCTGTG
Organism: Cercopithifilaria johnstoni; assembly: GCA_916381525.1. Lineage (NCBI taxonomy): Eukaryota > Metazoa > Nematoda > Chromadorea > Rhabditida > Onchocercidae > Cercopithifilaria > Cercopithifilaria johnstoni. Next base: position 199,197 of record CAKAEH010001481.1, read on the forward strand.
GATCGGCAAAGACGATGATATCACACGTGAATTCAGATTTACATGAAACCAAAAAGTTTTTCATATCGTGATGCAGTAACACTTATAATAGAAAAGCACGTTTGCCGGCACATCAATAGGGCTACAGTATCTTATTCTTTACTGTTAAGTCTATCAATTAAAATCTGTATTGTTCCATGTTAGTAACGCGATCTTTTGTCGCAGACTCAAATATGTGCGAATTCATGAAAGAAGCCTGCGATACAAGATGTTGGACAACAGAACATATCACCTTAGCAGTAATGTCTATTTAATTTTCTGGAAATCTTCTGGAATTGTAAGATGCAAGTTCTTAAGCCTAATTTTGACTTTTTTTCCTTCCTGCTTTCCTATATCAAAAAGGATTGAAATTCTTCTGGAGTTTTCAATAAAATTCGAAAAGAATTTTGAATTTTGTGTCATAGCTTCTCTAATCTTCTATTAATATTATTGTTATTATCGCATAATATTTTTTGATAAATAAACATATATTTTTTTAAAGTTTTTCATTTTATTCGTTAATGAGTTAACTGAAGATGTTATCATTACGGTAGTATCAATGACAGTGTAGAGTTGTACTGTCATTGATACTATTTTAAGCAAACTCATTCCTCAAATGATATTTAGCATTTGCTTTATTTTTAAGTTCCAGAAAGAGAGTTTCTTTTGACCCATGAAATGGATGAAAAGTTAACTGAGAGACGCAAGAAGGAAATAGAGTGATCACACTAATTTGCGTCCGGAATGATGAGTATTTTATTCGTTACAACTAATGTCATTTTATTGTTTTTTGTTACTGTTCTTGCTTTGCTAATTTCAAAATTTTTTATAGTCGATAAATTTCAACTATTACGGTTAATGCCATTTCCGCCTCTTACTGATGATTGCAGCGTGAATGATGATAATGAAGATCTGTGAGGGAGGAAGGGGAGGGGGAGGTGCTGATGTTGAAATTTATTTTTTGTTGTTGTTTAAGAAATTTCACTTTGCATATCCATCATGTTTTCAAATTTATTTTATTGACAATGACATCATAATATGTACCTAATACCTGCTGTGTTACCTGTGTTTTTGAATGTTTCAAATACAAGCTAAATAGAAGATTTTGTAGTTAATCATTTGATGCTAATAGAAGTCGATTTGATTATGATTGCGATTCATTTCATATCAATTATAATAATGAAAATAACGCACAGTAATAAGATTACTATCTGCCAACATGGACATATATATTAATTAATTTCTATTTTTCAAATATTGAAATTTTCTCTTTTAAATTTGAAGTGATAAATTTATTTGCAAAATTTTAAATAGCAAATTCAATTATTCTGATATCTGGTACAGATTGAAGACTATTGAAATTGACATGCATTAACTGATGTGTTTTGTTTTGATTGTCTTTTTCCATGCAGTCTCTCCTCCCTTCATTAAAGATATTTCGTCATTGAGCAATTTTTTCTACAACTTAGTTAACAATTACTGAGATTCTTGCTTCATTTAAAATAGAAATCATATAGCGAAACTTGTTTTAAAAAAATACACAACGATTGTTTGTTTTGAAATTATGAAAAGATTTAAGTAATTAACTCAAATTTCACCTTATCCTTTCATTTGGAAAATTTAAAATTTTGTTCTTCTGACAGCAAACGAAAAATCATTTCTTATTGTAATAGCAATTTTTCGTGATAACATCTTTCGCTTTGAGTTCACAACTAATTGTTTCCTTTGCCCTTTCAAGAACATCTTTAATTCAAGCTCTTTCATCATGAAGGCTTCAATTCTCCATGGACCTCCTTCCCTTTTCATTATTGGTGAAGCTAGTGGTGAGACAGCTATTGGTTATTCTCCTAAAATTTGTTATCAATTACCTCAATCATTTTTTCATCGCAAAAATTGTTACAGTAATATGACCCTATAGCGCCATATATTTAGTGCTCAAATCATATTGTCATATATTATCATCCTATATTTTAAATTTATTTTTAGAGAGAAAAGTGAAATGGCGATATTTGCTTAAGCTTTTCATATAACTTCTTTTTGTATCATTGATGCAATCTCTCAACTCAACTTTTTATACGTTTATCATTAATCCATAATAATTTACTTTATTTTATGCTAATTTGCTATTTCATTTTATCAATGAAAGTATATATTTTATTTTCGAAATGCTCACTGTAATAATAAATGAAATCGTATGAGTTGATCCTTTTCAGTTAACGATAATTGAATAAAACCTGTAAGTTATAGACACCCTTTTTCTAGTTATTCTCATAAGTCTAATTTCATTAAAAGACCTAATTATCGAAGTTTGCTAGTCCCATTAGTTTTCAGAAGATCAGTAAAAGAATGTACCCTTTATAAGTTCCTCGGCATTCATCGCTTACTTTTTTAATAATACAAATTACTACTTTCGTGCTTTTTTTCTATGACAACTTGGATCAAATTGTCATCTTTTCCATATTTCAATATCCTATTATTATAAATCTGAAAATGGCATTGTTCGGCAATGTTTCCACCTGTCTCTTTCATTCATTTAATGAATTGACAAAATTCATTTAATGAATTGACAATTGACAGGTGCATTAGGATATTGCAATTGAAATTTCTAATTGTTTTGATACAATGTTAAGCAGATTTCTTTTTCTCTTTCAATATTATTTTCAAATTAATTTTTATTAATTTTATAGATTCGATAGTTGCATGTTCAATTTGCAGCAAAAATTTTCTAATTAAAAGTTTGCTTTCCTTGGAAAAAAAGCCTAGCATTGATGGATAGAGCATTAAAAAATGATGAAAATTTCGATTAAAATGAATTGAATTGTAGAGAATTCAAAGTTATCCGTCTAATACTAAACAATGAGGCCATTTCTAAATGATTCTAAAAAAAAATTTATTTAAAACTGGTTATAATATTTTTTAATTTTCCGGAAAATTTTTTTCAATTATCAGTTCAGGTTTAATAATAACTTTTTAACAGTAATTGCAAACAGAAAGTTTCAGACAAAAAGTTACTTCGGGCAACTTATTAACAATTATATTACTAAATATATGGGAATCGATGTCATTTCCTAATATAACAATGGGCGGATATGCATTTAAAAAAGTTTAAATTAATTTATGTAAACAAAGATATCGTTCATATCAAAAGAATCTAAACGATGCAAATTGCATGTTACTATTAGAAGAGAATGACATGCAATGAGAAAAAGATAAGTATCTATTTTGGAAGTATCATTTCCTCTTTTAAGTGAACAAATTTTTTTTAACCACCTGAAATTGAGCAAATCAATTTTTTCATTGAACTTCTGTTACATTGAATCTTTAAATAATATCCTGAAAAGAGTAATCCAGCCTTTCTCTTTATATGAGAAGGCCTTTGTTATTGTATCAGAGCATGATTTAAATTTTTTTATATATCGCTATGTATTGCGTTACTGTGTGACAAGCGTAATGAACTGCGAAGCAAATAAGTGATTTTTCAATGATAGTTTAAAAAATTTCCTTATCAATTGACATTAATCAGCGAACTCAACAGCTATATTATGATAGAAGTTGACAAATTGATAACTGTCAAATAAATGGGTAGCATAAAACTTCGTGTCATTACGGATTATTATTGTTTCAATCTATTGGGTGAAATGGATTACAGGGAACAGCGTTGAGATTGGGAAGTACCACTACGAACAACACGGCCGTACTACATTGATTCTCATGCGCCTAACACTTACATTACTTCTCACCGTCGTTACTTTCAGTGTACACTTCCTTCACACATTTGGCTGGCGATTCGATGAAGGGTTTGATCTAATTATTATTTTCAGTATACTTCGGACTATCTTTCCTTCACGTCATTATACGTGGAATACGTAATGCTCAAAATAAATATTCCATATTCCGTTAATATTCCTGTAATAGTCCTTACAATTTCCAGAAATAGCATTTTGAAATATGGACTAATCATTAATTCTCTTTAAATGCATTACCAACTTTACAGAGGAGATGAGGTTCCAATTTTCCAGCTTCGTATCCAGAACTACGCCTCTCATCCTACTTGATACAAATATTTATTTGCGCTTTTTGAGGCGCAAATGTTGCATGCACAATGTAATTTGAAGCAGTGGAAATGATATGTAAAAAGAAAATATTTCAAGGAAAATTTTATCCAAGGAAATGAGAGATAATGAGAGATATTTTGCAGGTTGGATGAGCCGATAACCGTGTCACGTGATGTACGAGCCAAAGAAATATCACTACCCAGTTATATGAAACGTTTCGAGCATGAACCAAACGAACAATTGCTGCGACAAATTTGGTTAAATACTTTACATCCGAAAATTCTGCGACGTCATGATCTGCCGCAATCACTATTTTATTTTCCTCTATGGAAAGAGCGTTAAAGTCACTCCCGTATCACATATGAATAGCTTCAACCCGCAATCCCGATCTCTTAGATCATATATATTACAACTAGCACTTGCTGAAATCATTACTACAGTTTTTGTTATTCGTTAATGTGTCAAAAATGTAACAAATCGCTGACGGTATATAAACAGGGATGATATTGTTTTGTCTACAGAAGTTATGATTAAGCTTCTCTAAAATGTGCTAACTAATCTTAGCAGGTATACATATCTAAGACGAAACGCTCTTCAATTTGTTTAATTATGATGATTCAGCAAGCCAAAAACATTAGATTACTCATTATTTCTATTATTTAAAAGTAGCTATTGATTTGATTATTGTCCTAAAATGTCAATATATGGTATAGTATCTTTCCGACCTGCTTCTGAAACTTTTGAAACATATGTGTTAATTACTTTAATATTGATCCTGTTTTATTATTCCCAATAACATTATATGCCAAATCAATATGAAGTTGGATTCCGCTTTTATTGTTTTTGATATAATCGTAGCATAAGATAATTAAGAATTTCAAATGATGTATTTTCACTGACTATTATAAATGATTATGTTATACTGTGTAGACGTAAGCAAACCGTTAAAGTTATAATTTAAGCTATTAAAATTGTGATACAGGTTATTCAAGTTATGATATAGATGTTACACATCAAATTGTTTTATTCTTTATTATATATAATTTAATTTATAAATAACAAATAACAAAAATTCAAAAAGAAAATTCAATAGGGAAAAAAGAATAAAAAGCGTTGTATAAATTAACTATAAATTAGCATTTTACAAGAATAATTAAGATATGTGTAACATTTATGATAATAATGTTTCGTCAAATTCATTGAAACTAATAGAATCTTTTTAGTTTCTTCAATATACTTTCTTTCATTGATGAAAATGGATCACTTTTTGCTATTCCTTAAATTAATCATTCCACAAATTTAAAAATTTGTATTTGAAAGAATAAAAAATGCTTTGAAGGAAAATAATTTGCAACAACTTCAATGATAATATAAGACAAAGTGAAAATTATCGAAGTGAAAAATTTAATTAATTCTCTTTGTTTCTAATCTGAAAATGTATTTGAAACATTCTCATAATGAATAATGTTTTAAAATATTTATCCATTTTAATAGTTTTCTCATGATAGTAGTAACTATTACATTTTCATTTTATACTATTTAATGAAAAGCAATTACGAAAGTTTTATTCTATAAAACATTTTTGGTTCTCTCTCAAAACAAAGAGAAAAACAAGAAAAAAATACCTTTAATCTAAATATTAAAAAGTGAATGGTTCCTAAGAAATCAAACTCTAAAGTTGGCTTATCAATCTGTTCCAATCGTTCCTTTACTTTGCAAGATTAATCGGTATCATTTAGGTGTTATCTAAATGAATTATTGTTGAATGTTGAAATACTGCATGATACAGGTGTAGTAAATATATTGGAACTGTGAAGAGAAATTGGTCGGTGCCTGGCAAATATATGTTGTGAAATAACCAAAGTTTATCTTGGCTTATTTCCATTGTTTGCGAGATTTTTAAAAGGAAATTCGTTTTGCAAAACTTTATCATCAAATGGTATGATAGGTTATTCACAAAATAACTTTAATCTTTTTATAAATAAATTATATAAAGCGATTGTGCCGTCATAATTTTTACTGTATTTTTAATTATTATATAAGAAAAACCAAATAAAATAAGAAAATCAATAATTATTTAATATCCTAACTTGTCGTACTTTTTACTGCTGCGCTTCATTCTTTTTTTAGATGCTATCATATTATACTACAAATTTCAACATTATGATACTATCATATTATACTGCAAATTGTAGTATTAATGATATCATATTATACATAAATTGTACTATTACGATATATCATACTACAAATTGCAGTATTTAAATGTTAAGGCTTTATAAATGAAGTTGAATTAAAATTTTATGAAGTATAAACAAGAATTATATATTTGACGTGTGTGTGTGTGTGTGTGTGTGTGTGTGTGTGTGTGTGTGAAAGATCCCACTTACCCCACTAAATATTTTATTACTTGAAAATTTCTGAGAATACAATGAATGTATTATTCTACGTCATCTTCACTGTAATATGCAAATTTCTCCATGCGAAGAAGTAAGAAAGATTTACTTCAAATGATTGGTTGTGATTTATCAATGAAAAATAAATCCTCCATTTCCTCTATCTTCATATGCTGTCTCTATCAGTTCTGAAATTGCAAAATGATCGATATAAATCAAAAGATGAAAATTCAATTCCTTCGTCTTTTTTTTCAATTTTTAAAAAAAGATCGTGGAAAATGTTGGTTAGATAATTTGCTGGAAATTAATGAATTATGACTTTCTGCTAAGTTAAATGGATATTATTATCATTTAGCGCAGATAAATATAACAGACAAAATTTCAATTTGTAAATTAAATATTCTCAAAGAGTTATCTGCCAATATTAAGTGTCATTTTTGAAATTTCCAATAATGAATTCTTTATGGTAATTTCTGAAATAATATATAAGTACAACAGTTTTAGTTATTCATAATATTTGTTGTCTTAAAATTGAGTAATTGCTGAAATTACGGTATGTTCAAAATGTATTGACAACTATATATGTTGGATTAGCATAGAAAGCGGAAAAAAAGAGTCTTTACAGAAATTATCCCAAAATGAATAAATGAATAGCATTTTTAAAAGCTTTAAAATAATCTGGCAGTTAGGGAACAGCCATTTTGTTATTCACAGTGAAATACTTAACATTAAATGATAACTTTGAAATTTAAAAAAGTATTGATAAGATGAAAATGAAAATAACAACTTATTTCATGTTCACTCTTTTTTAGCTTATTTTTCGATCAACGCCTATTTGATATTTAATTGTGTTCAATTTTTAAATGAATAAGCATTATTTAAAAATTTTTCTTTTAAGTGAAAAAGAACAGATTTGGTAGGAAACTTACTTTTCTTGTTAATTACTTTTTACCTGTAAAATTAAAATGAATGATAACAGCAATGCTTTATAATATGAAATAAAATTTGTGGTTTTTACTTATTCATTTTACCTGTTTGTTGTTGTTCAATTAGTCAACACAATAATTTCCATCATTTTTTGTTACGATTACGATTACGATAAAAAACGAGCAATTGTCCACTGGAATCAAATTTTAAGAATAATTTGCCATAAAATAATTTAGCTTCAGATACAGTAATTTCATCATATAAAGTTTAAATCAATTAGCTAGTAGAAGAAATGTTTAAAACTGTTGAATAACTTTTTAACATACTTCACTGGCAAATGATCATTTATTCATCTTTTAACTCGCACTTTCAATAAACTAAAAAAAGCAGGTCTTTTACTTAATTTGCTTCATGAAATGTGATTTTATCCTTTTCGGAAATACTGGAACCTGATTCATTCAGAAAAACTAATCGGAATTAGATAAACTTACTTTAAATAATTAATTATTTATAGCATCAGAATATATTAACTTCGGGTGGTCAATAGATTAAATATCAAACACTTCAGCTTATTCGAAAGAAAATTAAGTGATTGCAGTCATTCTATCATTTTTCGATATTGGTAAAATTAGTGGAACATTAACTATCAGATGTCTAAATTTTCGTTTAATCTAATTCATGGAAAAAAAATTGAATTACTTTGCGATCAGAAATACTGAGACTTAGGATGTTAGTAGTCAAGTTGATAATTATGAGCGGTCAAATGAGAAACAAGCAAATACTATTATTATTCAGCAACCTATAAAAAACCATTCCATCTTGAAGAAATGAATTTGTCTTAAAACATTTATTTAATGATTTTTAAATTCGTTAACAGAACCTAAGAAGACCTATGACATGTCTACTTACATCTGTGAATTCCATTATGTGTCTTTTATATTAATAATTAACTGATAAAATAAAATAAGCAATACGAAGAATAGCTTTTCAAAAACTTGTAGTCAATTATTCGCTTTGTTAGGCAACAAATAATATATTCAAATCTGAAAGAAGAAATTGTATTCTCGTTGTTTACAATTTCAATTTAATGCATTTTTAAGAAACAAATGAACTTTGCTATCTCCAATTTTAAAGGTAAATTCGTTTCAACTTTATATATAGGTAAGAAGAGCTTTTTCCCTTAATACAAGTCTGCTGGGCACCTTCCCATTCTATAATACTTGGATGGATCATTTGGTCACATTGTAGCGCATATTGCTCTCGAGAACACCACTTAGAATATTCAAGGGCTGTTGAACAATAACTGTGAAATAAATCCGGATTGTCGGATATTTTAAATATTAACAATAAGTTATTCCCTCTCGCTCAATTTCACGATAGTCTTACTATTTGGTAACTATTTTCAAAGTCATTGAAATTCTCCACCTTTCAGCAATGTGATGATCATTCAGATTGCTTGCCGTTTAAATAATTCCTCTTCATAATTTCAATTATAGTAAGAAAAAGTTTCGAATCAGCTATTCGCTTTCTGAAAGAAGTTTAAGACAGCGTTAGAACGGAACTCGAATGGGGCGATCTTAGAATTTTTCCATTGAGGAAAAATTTTTTCTCAGTATTGTCATTCACTATTGTTTTGTTAGGTCTGTGACAATGTTGAAGAATCATCGAACTTCCGATGAAATAAAGCATTTCACTTGATAATTCATGAAATATCCCTCATGACAGTGAGCGGAATATCGGATTCTTGGAAAAGTTCATGATAAACTCGCGCATTAGACATTCCATTTTATCAATCAGAATATAATTTTCTCGAACCATTAGATCTTCGATGTTAGCGTCTGCCCGAGAAAAACTAAACATCTCCATGGGTAACAAAACTAAAATCTGAGAAGAACACACGTTTGCATGTACACGGATGTCAAGCTTAGGCAACTGAATCCGCGGAATATATGTTTTCCAACTTTCATTATATAAAAATATCAAATAGAATTGTAAGTATGTTAGGGTAACCAATAGTAACTAAGACAATTTTGTATCCATTTCTCACTTCTTATTCATTTCACATAACGCATAACTTTAAAATTGAATACAAACATACTCAAAATTTAAAAACAGAACCATTGCGTATTTTAGATGATCATCGTAAATAATTATTCACATCTATCTGTAGCAATATATCTCAGACCATTTTCGATACTAACATACCAATTTGATAAGGACTGTTACAAAAAGACTGAGCAAACAGTGTCAATAACATTGCACACATTATTTTTCACAACATGAATAAAAGTCAAAAAATTTCGGTAACCATCAAGTTACAATTTTAAATCTAAATTTTAATGTGTCAATTCGATCATAAATTTTCTAGTGTTGTCTCTGTGTTGGGCGGTAACCAAACTAAAAGTGCTGTGGTATGTTCAAAAAAATTTCAACATCAGATATAAGCCTCTTGTAACAATGTACAAAAAAAGAGAGTTGTGCAATAATTCAATGTGACGAACTCCTCAATTCAGTTTGATAGCACTTGCTTTTAAACATCATTCCCAATTAGTTACTCATTTAATTAGATGTCTTTATATGAATCAATAGCTGTTGATATACTGTTGACATAGTAATCATCCTTCTTGTTCATTGCACATAATTCATCATTCGCTCTTGGAAGTTCCAAAACATGAACGGACAAATAAAGATGTACAAAAAAATTTTACGAAAACCAAATGCAGCTTATCAGTTTTTTTAAATTAACTGAATGGCCTGGTTAAAAATGAAAACATAAATGATCCTGAGGTATTTGTGTCCAATGTGTCACAGTCATGCACATATTTCAAATGGGCATAAAAATAGATGTACACCAGTATCTATTCTTCTTTTAGAAAGGAACACGTCTCAGTGCCATCTTATACTCCTAAAATATTAATGAACACATCTGTCCGAGTTTTCCATTTCCGATACAAATATATTTCATAACAAAGAACAATTCCAACCATATAACAATAGCATATCATCATATATTTTCAAATCTACAATTAGCAGATAGTGGTCCCATATGACATTATCAATTTCATCAAGAAAAATAGTATTTTTCTAAGATGATCCAAAAAAAAAAAACAAAAAACAGATATATCATCGAGCATTTAATAAACAATAATTCTAGATGCACGTTACAATCAAACAAATGATAAGGAAGAGGATTAAAAAATAAGACTACCATAAAATCTTCATAGGTACTGAACCACTGCATTCGCTTATTTCGCTGTATTCCATTTTTAAGGACGTTAGTTTTACAAAGTGAACAATTCTTCCAGTTCCTCTACTAGTGAACTTGATAATCTCATGAAAAAAGTATAAACAATGAAAATGTCTACAACGTATCATAAAACTATGAAAAAAAATTACCATAACAAATCAATATAAAATGAAATTATAACGCGTAACGTAGAGTCGTTGAAGAACAACTTCGAACAACATTAACGGTTGGTCTGAAACTTAACTGTGTGAGCTTTGCTTTTCACAAATGGTAATCTCAGAGCTTTTGTAATTGGACATTTTAAATTAATAAGAAGGCTCTGTGTGTACTTGTTGAGATTACATAGTTCATCTCTTGTTTATAAGTTCCCCGAATGCTAATCGCTGCCCCAAAATCCAAATGACCTATTTTTTTTTTACAAACTGTTTTTGAATTAGATATCCTGCAAATAACAATATTGAAAATAATTAAAATTAATACTGACGCTTTTGCTAAAGCATTTTGGAAAGTTCCAGTTCCATTTGCTTCCTGTCTTCTTCATCATCTACCAACAAACGGTCAGCAAATGTATTTGGAATATTGTCTTCAATCCATTTTAGCTCCTCCTAATAATAATAAAGCGCATAAGCAATGCAAATTTAAAAATTAAATTTGTGACTGCTGCTCATATTATCAAACCTTTTGCTAATTTTCTTTTTCACCGACCTTTTCATTAACTTCATAATTCTCACTATCACAACGACAGAAAAACGCCGAATATAAATTAATGCCAATATCACTGATAAAACATAGATCCTATAATCACTGTCACTGAAGATAACAAGACTGCAATTTCGCTTTTATCTTTATTCAGCTTGTATCTCAAAAGGAAATTAAAAAAATACAAATTTTTTTCCCCTAGTTCCATATGAATATCTACTTAATCCTTGAGAACAATGAAAAATTATGCCAATTATTTGGAATATTTTGCTAACAGAAATGATCCGAACCTGCAACTTCTGATCATTTTCTTGAGCTTCATATTGCTTCCTGTTAGACGAACTTTTTTGACCATGGGAAGAAGCACAAGCACCCACAGCAGCAGTTCGTTTATTTAATCCAGCCATCGCATAATAACTGGTATTGAAAAGCTCATCTGCACCTTCGATTAAATGAAGGAGTAGCTCGACGATAGACTGGGTAAGCAGTATAATTAATATAATTCAATATCACAAGTGACCGACTTTATTTAAGTTATGTCAGTCCTTCTTTCTGATTGTTTTGTTTTTACACATTCAATGCTCAATAACAGCACTTACCGTCGTCATTCTCATCCTCGCTATCATCAAGCAATGGCGTGAAAGCATAGCGTTGATTGTTGCGTGATGGACGCCATAAAATCATGATAACGACAAGAATGCAACAGAACTGAATATGCCAAAATGCTGTGTCGACCCAGCTGTAAATGAATTAGGAAATAACTCTATGAATTACTTTAATCTTAATTTGATTGATCACCTATCCAAATTCTTCATATAAAATGAGAAACCGATAAAGTTTTATTTGAGAGTGAGCTCGTTGTAATTACAACTTTAACTCTATTTGATAAAATCTCATCGTGAATATATTACAAAATACACATAAACCACTTACTATTCTTTCCAATCAACTAAGCACCGTTGCATATTGTGTATATAGACTGTCCAACACATGAATATTATGCTTATAAAAGCTGAAAAGCACAACGCATTGGTGAAGTGACGGTATACAGAAAGCTTTACCTGAAAATGAATTCTAATTTGTAAATGTTAACTGGAATGCTAGAATAAATTTAGCTAAGTGCGTAAAGACAACAATATGTATATAGCTTGCCTTTCATAATTTCTGTAGCAAATCACTTAGAACAATTTCAACCTAAATTCCGATAAAAAATATAATTTGGAGTAATCTATCAAATTTCACGGATACAGTATATTCTTGGAGTATGTAAAGAAAATTTTTTTGGCGCTAAAGTTATAAGCTGGAACCTAGTAATGAAATAACAAAAAAAAAAAACCTCAAATTAAATAAAAGACAGATAGCCTAATTTTGTATTAACAAATATATCAGTTTAATGAAAGAGTAAACATACCCACCATATTTCTTCTCATTTTCAGTACTCGCATGGTACTGATAAGTGATGTAAAAATCCACCAAAAGATTACTACTTCAACTAGTACCAACGGCAAAGCTGCTAACTGCTTTTGTTTCATTCCTTCTACCTGATTCTGAAAATATTTATGGATAACAATAATCAGGAAAAAATATTATTACTTTGATTGCTTTTGATTCTAAGTAATTAAAACTAAAGCAAACGCAATTATGATACACCTTGAGGCACAAACTACAGTTTAGCCTTTGGAAGCGAAGACTGAAATGGCAAAAAAATTTGCGAATTAAAATACCTTGCTCACCCTGGCGATTGCTTCAATAGCACTGAATACAAAGTAAATAAAGCCCACACCAATCACCTTGAAATAAATAAATTTAACTTCCAATAAACTTTTTTTTGCTTTGTCTGTAGTAGCAAGCAGAAAATAACAGTTTCATCTCAAAATTAAAAATTATTTGTTCCGTGAGGTTAACTAACGGATACTACCCAACTAAATATGTAGACTAAAATTAAGGCGAAAAAGTCAACCTGACTGATAGTACTGCCAAGTCTTGGTTTCACAACACCATAGCCAAGAGAAACTATTATAATCAATACACGAGCCATTGTTCGTTTCAAACATGAGACCAATTCCGCTGCCTAAAACAATGAATGTAGATAATACCTATAGCTAGCGAACAAATTTTTCATCAACCAATATATCTAAATGGAAGAAAAGTATCAAGCAAAGAAATCAATCCGATATCCTAGGATGTAAAAGGAGTAGAGAATGGAAAACAATGCGAATTTAAGTTCTAATAAGAATTAGTCACCTCGATGAAACCATGGACAGTAGAACCTTCTTCATTCATTGCCGCATATTCCGAATAAAACATTCCTTTCTCGATCATGCCAGCAACGATCACAGCACCTGATTTATTATATATTTATATATATATATATCATTTTTAGGATTTTTAAGTTTTAGGAGGATGATAAAAATGCTCCACCACTATTGCAGTCAGTACACAGAAATGTTATAAGATTTTACCGATACAAAACTGTATCCTCAAAATATCCATCCAGTAACGTAAGCAACATACTAACCTGAAAAGAATGAATAACATCAAATTTTCAGGCTGAAGAAGAGGGAACAACAGAAATAGAAAAATAGGACACACACTCTAACTTTTTGCTTTAAACATGAATGAAGAATTAAAAAAAGAATTTTATATGTTTGATTTTGTCTGATGACCAATTTTGTTTGATGAGCAACTTTGAAATACGAACTTTAAATACTCATTTAACTTTTCGCAATTCTAAACAGAAATTTTTTCTGCAATAAATTGCAAACTAATGAACATCTAACGTTCCAAGAAACACAAAATGAAAAAAAGTCAACTAACCAAATGATAGCTAATATAGCATAAAAAAGCCACATAAAAGCATAAAATCTGAGAAGTGGATAATCGATTGCACTTAAATGTCCATAAGGACTACGCCACTGCACATCTACTGTTAAATTGTGGACAAGCGGTACTGAAATTAAAATGTGAATAATAGAGCATTCAGCCGGCTGAATAATAAAATAACACTTCAGCTGAATTCTTGACAGCAAAATAACAAAATTATCTTCATAGACAAAAGGTTCTTTTTGTTATATGAGGCGTAAGAATTACATATGTGAGCATTTAGGAAACCTTTCAAAATATCGCCGTTTAATATTTTTAGTTTCAAGATAGGTCCAGTCAATAGATTTGTAAAGATATTACCTTGTGTGGTCTTTTCAAATAAATTGGACTTTATGACGGTAAACTTAATAACCAAAAAATATATGCCATCTGCTGGAAGTTTCTGCACTGGATGCCAAGAACTACAAATGAAAGTTTGGAAAATAAAACAAAAAAATCAAGATTCTTTCGGATAAAACAAGAATAACTTGAGTTGTTTTATTTAAGAAATGATGGTTTTAATTATAATGACCAAACTAAGGGCGAAGAATATAATGATACAGACCAAAAACTAACACATTTGTTGGGAACAGAAACATTTCCTTACCTAAGAGTAGTTTTAGTGCCGCCATCCAGTGAATCACCATTCAGACCCGCAAATTTACGTCTAAACCTTCTTTTCAACAGCTGACGTCGACCAATAATGTGCTGCTGATCTCGTACAGAATGAGATGCGGTTGAACTTATGATACTCGAATATTTGGAGCTTGCCTGGCAAAGTAGAAGAAAATAATAAAGATAAGATAATCGAATAAAAACATGCTTGTTTTCTATCTACTGAGGAAATACATGACGAAAGAGTTTACTTCCTACTCTTAAATTATCGATGAACTTTAATGTTCTTTACTGATCAGAATGTCACCTTCCACACCTCTTTGACATGATGTATTTCCAACGGCCGACGTGGATGCTCATCTTCTAGAACAAGTATGCCGTGCGACTGACGACAATTGAACTGCTGTGGATGAGATTTGTAGAACAAAATTTTGGTATAATCGTATCCGGGAGGTATCTCAAACTCGTGCTCGAAGTAGAAGTTCTGAATTATAACAGAAAAGCCCATTATTATTGTATTATTATATCAAGTTTTTTCGAAATTATTTAGGTAGAAAGTTAAGACTGCAAGAAACTACCAGTCATGTAGTAATGACTGCACAGATTCAGAACATCGAGCTCCAAACGTGAAAATACAAGTAAAAGTAATACTCACTAACAAATCTTTTACTTGAACATGCCTGCTGGCATCAAAAAATTCCTTATCACATGGAGAACTTCTTATAACATACTGTACTTGAAACGTTAAGTCTGAATCATCGGCGCATTGAAGCCGTATTTCCACCTCAGTACCATTGAGTGCTGATTGTGGGAAACCAACGTATTCGATCTGCATAACAAATAAAATATTATATGACGAAAGAGCAAAGGAAAATGGTCTTATATACAGATTATTATTATGAGCAGTAAAATCCAAACAGATGTAGCGAAAGTTAAAGTTTGAACAAAGTCAAAAGAATTTAACAAAAAAAGCAAAATCATACTGTGTCAGCTTTTAGCTGAAGTTTTGTCGATAAAATAGCAGGTGCTAGGAGATGCGCTAAGCAATCACGGTTCAATATGTTAACAAAAAAAAGCCACCAAAATGGGCAATTTCCAAATTGATTCTTACTTGCCAGCATAAGACCAGTGCTCACCACAGAACACCCCAGAAATAGATATTTGCTGAAGAAAAGGACGATCAATGAGCTTTTACTCTCTTCAATTCAAAATTGCTGCTGTTTGCATTAAGATTGTAGCAGTGATACACTGAATTGCTAAATTGATATGCTTCCTCTGTGTGAGTTTTCAAAGCATCCACAATATGCGTAGTGGCAACAGACATTTTTAAAAATAATTATGTATGAG